>JAODKL010000002.1:21753415-21764701 GCA_026780765.1 Petrocephalus schoutedeni | reverse complement strand
AGTGTATCTTCTCACTGGATTATAAGATTATAAGATTTTTTGTTTTCATATGGGAATATCTGCCAAATTGCAAATTTACAACTTAAACCACACCCACATTTAATATTAAATCCCATCCATTATGGGTATGGATTCAGGTCATCTTGTTGATTGAACAGACACAGATACAGACACAGATAATCCTATACTTGCTCACCCCTACAAAAAACTTCAAGGAAGATGCAAGCAGCACTGCACACCAGCTGAGGAATTCTAGCTAACCATGATCACAAACACAAGATGCCAGCAAACCAAAGCCGTGAAACCTGAAACAAGATGCTGGCACACAGAATCACAAGTCTGGTGATGGTGCCAGAAACCCTGACCAAAACCTGAAGATAAAATGTAGCCCCACAAAATCAGAAACTAGGCTCCAAACCAAACCGAGCACTGAGCCATAGCCTGAGTGAGCAGTGATGACTGAGCATTGAGCCATGCTTACTGAAGCTCACTGAGCCAACTACCTCTGGCTTAGAGCAAGATGACACATGCTGAATAACCTGTTTACAGAACAGTTCAGGCATAACAGTGGGGGCATTACTTGTTTTCGCATAAAATATACTTTATTTCTGTCTTTTCATACAAATGGAACACTGCCATTATGTGATTAAAATAATAACTCTCAGTCATCTCAATGTCAATGACTAAAGTGAAAATGCCAATGGGAAGTTGTGGGAAAAACAATACATAAATGTATGCTGACAGCTACTTTGGGAGACACATTTTCACTTCGTAAAGCAACATGCAAATACACTTTGAACCTTGTGGAGTGGTAGCAACCTGATCGCTATATCCAATGCATGAGAGATTCATTCACAAGCATTGTTTGCCACTTTGGTACTAAGATAAAAGCAATAAATATATCATAAACCCCCAAGAAAACCAAATGAGAATTCAAGGGCCCTGTTTTTTTTTTAACAGCCTCCTTCTGTAAAGCTTCTGAGCTGCTAAAGCACTCATATACAAAACAGAAAAGGCTACACAATGCTGGAAACCATCTAAAGAAATGGAATGATTGCTACATTCATTTTTAAACCAAGCTCTCCATTTATGGTATTCTATTTAGAGGTATATCAATGGTGAAGAACCCATTTAGGCTAAATGACATTTTGTTCTGGTACACATTTGGAGCAATGTAGGTGTTAATACCTTAATTAAAGGCTATGCAATTTGTGCAATGATAGTTCGAAAGAACATGCTCAGGCTTGAGGAAACTCAATTTATTGTTTATGCATAGGCAATTCAGGCTCATTTCTTGAGACAGAATGCCTTCTGATATCCTGAGCAGAGAGGTGCCCCTAATAAACAGTGGCTAAAAATAAGATGCATATTAAATTTCAACATCTGAGAGAACAAAGAGGGAAACAGCAGGATCACAGCATGGCGAGTACATAAAACGGCACTGTCCATGGTAAATCTTTCACCAACAAGTACATTAAGTGCAAGACAAACACGGCAAATAAATCTGTCCATGGAGAACTGGTGAATACAAAATGTAACAACCCAGCGTCCACTCGTTATGAGCATTTGTCCTAGAATATGTGTGTTTTATATTTAAAGTTAATGCTTATGTTGTGATGTAGATAGACAGTTAGATAGATAGATAGACAGATAGACAGATAGATAGATAGATACACGCATACTTACATACATACTTTATCCCCAAGGAAATTTATGGTCAGGTCCGAATCACGGCAAGCCAAGAACTACATGCATTGCAGGGCACAACACGGGAACATTGTGCGTGGGATCCTGCTCAGTTGCACAGCCATGTTGACACAGTACAGAAAACTTTTATCCTCTGGAAATCTTAGTAAACACTACTAATAGATGAAATGTGACGTCATACACACAACAAGGTCCAGCCTGAAAATCAGATGTAAAAGGTAACATGCAGAATTTTGTTAAACATAGAGTTTCTCACTCTTGGACACAAATATGCTCACCTAACTAACAATAATGTATCCCAGCAGTACATGCATGCTGCAGCCAGGTGCACAGTATATATGGGATTTTCATCCTAATCAGCCATGCAAGATAGCAACAGCAAATGAGAGAGGATAAAGCACCACTGAAATGTTGGCTTTTTTTTCCTTCACATAATTTTTTTCATGGTTCATTGGCAATATGGCCACCACATTATGTGCGGTTTCCCCTCTTTCCATCAATATCCACCCTTTCACATCCTCCCCTGCTTGTGTTCATTTTATGGCCTGGTGCATGATGTGAAACCAATGCAAAGAATTATGCTTTTGGACTTTCTGTTACTTTTAACTTGTTACATCTGTCTTTCAAATTTACTGAAAGTTAGTCCAAATAATTGTAGCAAAATGCACACTTCCTTTTATTTATGAATGTGGTAAGTAATAATCCTGCTTTCATTGTTTCACATAATATTAATTTCAGTAATCATGGTGAGAAAAGAATGACTTAATCACAGTTTCAGGGTGATTTGTTTCCGCATGACATATTACATTTAACTGTTTTAAAAGTCATAATATCAGATATTGCAATTCAAAGCCAAGGGCATGGGAAAAAGTTAGATTTTTGGGGGGACACAACTTATTAATTTAAAGTCAAAGGTCTGTTTACCTTTGGGGGGGGGGTGTGAAAGTAAATATTGTGGGTACAGGTTCCCCCAATCCCCCCAGTTTCTACGCCTCTGCTCAAAACTATTGATAATAATAACTATAAGATCTTTGTCATTCCACACACTTGTCACATTTTCTAAAGTCATAATCATAATCATCACTTGATTTTACATGGTGAGATTCATGATGTCAGCAGGCTGAAAAAGTCAAACTAGACTGCCTTTATCCCGGCAACATATTCCAGGTCATCTGTGTAGAAGCCCAGGCACTTCCAAGGTAGCTGCCAATTGGAATCCTTACAATGTGTCCTTTGTCTACAATGTGCCATTTTCCCAATGGGACATGTCTGACCCCAATCCAATGGAGTCTGACAAGGAGACATTCTTATAAAAATGCCTGAGTCACCACAACCATCTCTTCTTGATGTTGAGGAGTATAAGTTCTACTCCAATACTGCCCTAGATCCCTGAACTCCTTACCCTAACTTAGAAATCCTGCAGAGAAACCCCAGTTGAAGCACTTGTATCTGTGACCTTGTCCGTTCAGTCACTACACAAAGCTCATTACCTCAGAGGAGATTAAGGATGTAGGTTTCCTGATAAACCAACATCTTCATCAACAAATTTAGGTTCCGCGTAACCAGACGAGTACAGCACCCACAGAGCTGTCGCTGTTGATGAAGCCCTCTATTCAGTGATATTACTGTGTTCCACTGCGCTCAAACAAAACCCCCATATACTTTAACTCTTCCAGGAAGATAGGTCCCTTCCCCATTTCAAATGTGTGTCCTGTTGTTTTTTTTAAATTAGAAAATAGGAGTCTATTGCAGAACGGTAATTTATTCTCAGTTGCATCACACTCAGCCACAAATATTTACTTGTTTCAATCACGTGTCCACCAGCAGTCATAGTCTGACAGGACCAAGAGAAGGATATGCTAACATCAATTCTGTCACACATGTCCTCCACAGTGGACACAACACAGCCTCCTGGAACTAAGATATTCACTTAAGTTTATCCAAATATCTGAATGTGTACACACTAAAAGTGTGGGAGTAAAATGTACTAGTTATAAAAATAATTGTGTGATTGGTATTTAATTAGCATATCATACAAAACCATTATGACCATCTGTGAGTCACCTTGCTAGTATGTGGCAAATTTCAAATGCACTTTGGTAATACTACAGGTTAATATTGTAATATAATAAAGAGTTCATCTGCATTACTTGGGCAGCCCAAACATATTTAGATTTATGTGTATTATTTCATAGTTTTCTCCAAAGCAACTTGTAGCTCAATGCAATTACTAAGTATAATAGCGAGTAATATAGCGAGTAAAGTGTATTAACAGAATCCTATATTCTGTAAGTGGTGTAAGCCAGTTACTTACATTGAGATACAGATGTATTAATTTATGCATCAAAAATAAATGAAAAATTACACTACATAAAAATAGTACAAATAAACAGTGCCAGTTTATCATTAAATAAATCACAAACAATATCAAACATGAGATAATCAATTACTCAAAATTTTGAAATATTTGGGGGACTTAAATAATAATTAAAAGTAGTCAAACTTTTACACCGGTAAAAGGTATTTATAGAGGACAGTTAAGTTCAGTTCAAGGTGATATCAAGCTGACATTTTAGATGAGATGTATGGGAGCAGCTGGCAGGTAATATTTCAATCACAAATTAAAAACAAAATCAATTAATGCAATAATTAATGCATTAAAAAATACAAATCAGATGTGGCACTCAAGTCTTATTACTGCATGATCAGTATTTTCGGAGATCTCTTTCCCTAATCAGGTTTTCGTTTTTTTTTTATTTATTTTTATTGAAACTTTGCTTTTCCTTACTCAACATTTTGTTTTTGCAATATATTAAATATACATAATGAAAACAATACAAATAGGAATTAAATCAATTCTATCATCACTACAGAGTGTTTTATATTGTTTCTTCCAATTTGTTTTCCATTCCATGTATCCTTTACTTCTACACTCAACAGTTCTGCATGCCCTCGATTCAATGACAGGCGTATGTAAGAAAGGCCTTTCAGTGGAGTTAAGAGGAGCTTCTTTTTGCTCGTGTCCACACTGCTGACTTAGCAGAAGGGGACTTAAGTAGGATAAGTGGGTCTCACAGGGCAAAAGGAGTTCAATAAAGAAAGACAGACCAGATGTTAATGATTATAGATTTGAGAGGTTGGAGTAGAATATTGTATCAGTTGTCCAATTCCAATCACAATTTTGATGATTTTGTATCATGTGAAGGTTTAAACAAATTCTCATTAAACACTACCAGTACCACTAAACAAACTATCAATCTCTCACTATATTCTTCCGTTTCCTTTACAATGCACTACAAGTTATTGGCAAAGAGTTAGCATATTTATGGTCATATATTTTGAATCAATATAGTGCGGGAAGTCACCCTCTTGTACAGTATGTATAAAATAGAGTAATACAAATTAGTCAAGAATATCAAGTTGGCTGATTCTCATGTATATACATAAACTGAGTGTAACACAATACATTATTTTTTCACACTTTACAAACTTGTTGAAAAAGGAATTTGAACAGGAATTAGATTTTACACCTTTGTTCCCAATATTTTAAATAAAGATGTGTCTAAGCTGTGAAAGAAAGAGCAGGAATAATTGCATTATTAAATTAGATTACTGAGATTGCAGACTGCATTGTCACAACTTAACCTGAAATAATATTAAGTTCTCCTCCTTTGGGTATATATTGTATAGTATATATTGTATAGTGGTTTAGTGGGTTCTTTATACACAATACATTAAAATTCTCTATGAAAGAAAAACCTTGAGATCTAAGATAGTGTGTCTTTAATCTGAATCCATATGTGCATCTATAAAAATAATGCATTTAAAAATGTCACCTGGACCTGGTTGCTTGAACCCTTTGTGTTTTTGTCATGCTAAAGTCAAACCAACTTCACATATCATTTTTCTGTGCCAGAAAGGTTATCTAAATATCTGTAAGAGTGTATAAAGAGGTAGACAGAGGCACGCTTTGTAAGGTAATAATTTAGCCTTGTTTAAAATTTCTAAGAAAGTGGTTTCCAACTAACTGAGAGTGTGGAGGACCCTTGAAGTGACATAAGTAATAATAAATAATAAATAAATAATAAAAAATAATATATAATAATAAAAAGCAATAAATAATATACAGGTAGCAGGACAAGAACCCTCCACCTAAACAATTGTTTAAAATTAAAAATGGCCAGCAGCATTTTTAATATTAAGTCTGGGTCTGAAAAAGAGCTGCAAACAATGGCATGTGACTTGGGGATGGGGCACAGGACTCAGGTTTATTGGGGATGAGCGTCCCATTACTAGTGTCTAAACTGTGCTGTGGTGGCACAGAGCTAATGCAAAACAGGTAAAATAATTGCATCTGATAGGGAACAAATAATCAGTAATGGAACATGTGTCAGAATTAGGTATAGTGGGGGCAAGAAGCAACTCATCACTGTATACTGTCAAGCAGGAAGAAGCTGGACGGAATCCACACAAATAACACTGTAGTGAGATGATATACACAAGTCTGCTTATGTAATTGCAAACAAGTAACATCAGCATCCATTTAACTTATCCTGGATAATAGTAATTTCTTTTGTAAGGAAGAAAACATTGTGTAACCGCAAATGGTGCCTTTGGCAGGAACCCACACAATTGCAAGAGAGACTGTGAAATGCTGATTATGAGCCTAAAACATTATTTTTGCTTTAAGTGAGGTACCAAATGAACATGAATCAGAAACATTGAAGTATGAATAAATTATGAATTATGGGCAAATTACATTTCAAATATTTGTCTTTAAATGGATGCACCATAATTAGCTTCAATATGGACAGCCAAAATATCTGAGATTAACTACATAACTTGTGTGTGCGTGTACAGGCTTGTGAGGACCAAAGTGCAAATGGTCCTCACAAGTCCTCAACAAACGTGACAAGGGATGTAATTTATTTGGTCCTCACTACTTCAGACTCATTATATAAAAAATATGTGAATGCAATCAAAAAAAGTCTGGTATTTTGGTTGGTTACTTATGGTTAAGGTATGGCCTGGGTAGGGGTTAAGGGTGTGATGATTGGGATTAGGGGTTTTCCCATAGAAATGAATGGTCAGTCCCCATTTAAATAGGAATACAAATGTGTGTGTGTGTGTGGTCATTAATAAACAGTATTACATTGTGAAGTCTAAATGTCCTCAAAATGTGATATAAACCAGTCATTTTGACATTGTGAGGACATGTTTTCGGTCGACCCCAAGACTGCAATAAAAAAACTAAATAGGCTAAAGGTTTTGTAATTTGTTTGGTTACTTATTTTTAAGTAGAAGGCTGGGTAGGGGTTAAGGTTGTCATTGCTGGGATTAGGATTTAGCCCAAGTGAGTCCCCACAAAGATAGAGATGCCTAATTTGTGTGTGACAGTTTGCTGTGTGTGTGTGTGGGGGGGTCAGGGCAGTTATAGAGTGTTGTTGAAAACCCTGCATCCTAACATCATCTTCAGTCAACAGAGTGAGATTTCCTACTCTTTAAGGTTCCTAACCTTGTATTTTCCTTCCCTCACTGCCAATCTCAGTGTTGACAAACAGGCGAAATTTCTCTATGAATATGAATGAAGGGAAGAATAGTTCACCAAAGATTCTTTCTGAGACTGGAGCTGACAAAATTAAATAGAACCAAAGATAACTGTCATTGTGTTAGAAGGATTAACGAGTAAAGACTGGCAATTCCTAATGATTTTTTTTCTCTAAAGGAGACTCGAACGCTCATTTGAAATTCACTGATATTCATATAAATATAGAACTAATTGATAAGAATAATAAAAAAGCAAGAATATCTCCCTTTTTGTGGGCAGGATATTGAAGTTTAAAAAGTTAAGCGCCACTGCTTCTGAGCTATCTCTGGTGAGCCTGGTGTGTACTTACTCAAATTCCTTAGCTTTACCTTTTATCAATTACTTAAATCTCAGAGTCAGACTTGATATGTGGAGCTGCTGTCCGACGAGATTAGATGTCAGGCCATTGCTGCTGCTGATGGGTTCGGCCCAATCCCAGTTGCACTCTAGTTATCCCTGTTACTGTGTGATAGCATTTAAATGTTTGTCAGATCTGAGGCTCCTGCTGAGTGCGGCTATTATTTTTATTCTGTCAGAGCTGTCACTCTGAATCCGGGCCCATGTCAGCTAGGCTGTGTTCCCTACAGCAAAATGAGAAAGGGCCGGCTCCTCCAGCACTGGTCACTGACTTAGTATTATCACAGTATATCACAAATGCCTACGAAAGCATTAAAACAGAAGTAGCAGTGACACCAGTAGTTTTGAAAACGCAACGTAATAAACACCAGCAGCAACTACAACGATAGAATAATAATACAAATAAGAACGAATGATCCATTCATTCATTCATTCATTCATGTTGAATTCATCCATACTCATTAAATATCTGACAGCATGCAGTCAGATATCCCTACAACATATATTCAGATATGACCAGGATCTGTACCAAAAGTGTGACGCAACAGCGCTACGCACTGAGCAGCCCTAAATTTCTCTTTTTATATTTTAGAATTTGATGGTATTACTACAGTTTATGTGTATCTCCTTAAAACAATGATCATGTACTGTGTATTATAGTAGGAGTCAGTAAACTTGAGATAAAGATAAATTCAATAATAACTCAATTGTGATGTAATCTTGCAGTTTGTCAATATCCTTGATTTCAACAGAATAGAAATTATTATTAAATATTATTAAATAATTAGTCACTCTTTATCTCATTGCACTTTTGCATTGCTTTTCCTGGTGAGGAGTGCAGTGGCAGCGTGCCAAATCAGACCTCTGTCAGACCAGACATCTCTTACCTAGCTTGTTCTGGGGTATACAGAGACATTACCATTAACATTGTCTTTTGGAAGATACAGGCCCTCTAGCGCATCCTGGGTCTGCCTTGGGGGCTCTGCCCAGTAGGGCATGCCTAGAAAAGCTCCCTTGGGACTTGACCAGATGGCTACCTTATAAGATGCCTAAACCATCTCAATTGGCACCTTTCAATCTAAAGAAGCAGTGGACCTCTTCTGAGGTCCCCCTGAGGACACCCGGTTGCAGACAGTAAGCCTAACAATCATATAGGGAACCCTTATTTTCCGGCTGCTTGTGCACACAAGATCTTTCAGTCATTGCCCACAGCACTGGTCACTAACTACTATAGTTAAGGACAGGGACATGCATTGACTGGCAAACCACAAGTTTCATGTAATGATAGGGCTCCCGCTTCATTACCATAACCTGTTTGTGCTCTCTAAACTATAGGGACTGACTGTCAATCTTTTTACCATCACTCGTGAACCTGAGGTATTTAAACTTTTCCACTAAGGATAGACCCCACCGCCTCCACCTGGAATTTGAAGGTACTTATACTCATTTCAGCTGCATCACATACATAAAATTGAACCACTCAAGTGAAAGCAGGAGGTCCCAGTCGAATGAAACACAACATCATCCTAAAATAGCATGGATGTCACCCTCCAGCCCTCCGTATTGGACAGCCTTCCAGCCGTGTTTTACGCCTTCATATCCTGTTCAGAAAAGTCACAAACAGAGTTAGACACAACGCATGGCGCTTCCATATGACTGCAAATGGCCAAAGAGGACAAAGTAGGGCACCCAGTACTCCGCACTTCTGCAGCATCACACACAGTTTGCGCCAATCATATGCCCTCCCAAAATTTACAAAACATGTACATTATATCACCATATTTTCCTCACACAGATTTGCAGGGGGGGAATTAGTCCATTTTCACAGCCAGGCTGGAATCCACATTATTCCTCCTGTATCTGGGGTTCTACCAGGTAGACCTTCCGTTTGAGTCCTGTGAGACAGGTATTTTCAGGGAAGCTGAGAAGCATTGCCTACTGCCACCCAAAATGTCAGCTTGCAAACCCAAATTAAACTACATAATTTTTCTTTAGTTTTCATTCGTTTGTTCGTTTGTTTATTTTTGCTCTTTTGGAGCCCTGGGGGTATCCCTAATTTAATTAGATTACGAGTGGCAATCCTAACTACAATGTGACACTGATGATAGGCATACCCTTTCACCCTCATCCTATTGAGGTAACATCCCATGCTCCCAAAGTCACTGTCCAGTAAATAGGTGTTATTCATCTAGATCGCTTATACTCATGTTGACTGCACAACTGACACTGAACCTGACCACCACCTTTCACTTGTGGAAGGTGGAAGGTGAGCACAGAAGATGTCATAAAACAATTAATTGTTTTTATCAAAATGTATCAGAATAAAAAAGTAACATTAAGGTTCAAACAAACAAACAAAATTGAATGAAGGTGTGGCCTATTAGTATACATGGCATTGAAAAGTCTTTTCTTCCAGCTTGAGATTCCCAAATGAATTTCAATGTCCCAGTTTGAAGATAAGTTACTGAAGTCACTGTCATATCAACAACATAATATCAGCATCATATACACTGCCTGGCCAAAAGTTGCACACTTTAATATTTTGTTGGACTGCCTTTAACTTTGATTATGGTGCACTTTATGGTCATGGCATTGTTTCCACTTACTTATGCAACATCTCAAATTTTTTTTCCATCCAGATTTGCATTAATTTCTTGTCAGGATCTTGTATGATAGGTGAGTTGAACCACCCCATAAAGTCTTTTTCAGCACATCTCAAAGACTGTCAATGGGGTTAAGGTCAAGACTCTGGGGTGGCCAGTTCATGTGTGAGAATGATTCTTCATGCTCCCTGAACCACTCTTTCACAATTCGAGCCCGATGTTTCTTGGCATTCTCGTCCTGGAATATGCCCATGCCAGTAGGAAAGAAAACTATCCATTGATGGAATAACCTGGCAATTCAGTAGATTCGGGTACTCAGCTGACTTCACTTTATTGCTGCATAACGTTACTGAGCTGTAATTATGATCCAGTCTTTGGCCCATAAGTACTTGCTGATTTAAATTCAAATATTTTTTTTTTGGCCAAGCAGTATATAACACAATGTGTGATTAGACCCCAAGACTCTCTACCATAGATTATTATGCTAGCTGCCATAATGTTCAGGCATTGATTTACACAGTGCATCAATGGGAACCCAAGAAGATGCTGAATAGTCTTCGGGCCAAACTTACCAAACAGTCTTACGGAGCACAAACCCTCTTTTGGAAGGGAAACACACTAGGGACTTAGAGCTGAAAGACAAATGGAACAGGATGGCCAGGGATACCTGCTGGCCTAATTGGGACAAACAAACAGGACAGGGCCAGACGGTCACCAACCCTGACTGGTATAAGATATCTTACTTAAATCACTGATGTAAGGCTTGGGAGATACTTAACTACTACATAAATAGCTGACATTTTAATATTCCATATAGCATGATGTGTGTGGTTCTAAAAAAACAATTCTAAAAAACATGTGTTTTTTTCATTTTTTTTTTTTAATCTTATATTTTTGTTGCATTCTTTAAAATGCCAATGCCTTGCAATCTGAGACCACTACACTATGTGGCAATATGAGGGAACTAATTAATAAAATGTACCCACGTGTCAACCGAAACACAGGAACGAATTAATAAAAAATACCCACAGT
>JAODKL010000002.1:21691476-21747045 GCA_026780765.1 Petrocephalus schoutedeni | reverse complement strand
CCACCATGTGATTGGCTGATCAGTAATTTGCGTCAACGAGCAGTTGGACAGGTTTGCCTAATAAAGTGGCCGGTGAGGTGTTTAGCTCCTATATATTCATTATACTTTGCTTCTTTAAAATGTATACTAATGTACACTGAAATAAATGAATAAAGAATAAAAAAATTCTGCTCACATATGGTTTATCTATATCTGTATCTATATCGAATCTAGATTTAATAATGTCTTAATATTGCTTCTTACAAAATACATGATACGAAATGTGTATATACCTCTGGTGCCTGTAAAAAGTATACACATGTTTACTGAAATCAAGATAATTAATTTCTGAGTTTTTTCTTTAACATGACTTGGCAATCAACAAAAATCAATTGAAAAGCAAATTAGTAGGAGAAATAATACAATACAATTAATTGTGTAAGGCTCGTGTAAACCCCAAAAACTTTGGTGTTCTTTGGAACACTGAACACTACTTCAGCCCTTAATATTGATAGGTGCACACACTTATGCAGGTTTTTACATTTAAATAATCTGTCCTACTAATTACCTCTGTTTTTCTGTTGAATTTTGTTGGTTGTCTGATTATATTAAAGACAAAAAAAATGTCTGATTTGGCTTTTTTGATTTGCATCTGGTTTACATCACAAAAGCCTGCTTATTTCAATAAGCCTGCGTTGACTTTTTGAACATTTATTCAGGATATAAATGGACGTGACATACCTTTCTGGCTAAAACCGTCATGATTACAAGTGTGCATTTTTGCTTGCTTTTCTCAAAGACGCCCTGTAATGGGGATTCGCGTAAGCAGGACTGGCAGATGCTGTATATTGTGTTGGTACAACATACCCTTCTTAATTTTTATTCACGGTATTGAAAATTGCCATTAGCCCTTAGTTTGTTTTGGTTTTTTTTCTAATGTAAAATCAAAGACCATGTGGGATTGTGACTGGTTTTATTGGTATTTGCAAAAATGCTATGAAAGCTATGAAATCCATTATTATTCCAGACTCCATTAATGTTCATTTAATCTCTGCTGCTGTGTTACAATAAATGAAGGTTATTATCTGGTATTAAAGGGAGCTCAGTGGTGAATGGATGGTGAGGTAACACTGCTCTGGCAGGACGTCCTTTATAATCAGCCTATGACCTTGTTTTCTCCATCTTTTATACAGATATTCAAATGGGAATAGAGTAGTTTCCTAATAAGTGGGATAATGACAGTTAGGATGTACGCTCTGCATAGTGTTTCACTCATTCCTCGTGAAATGGTTTTAAGTCTGACTGGACTACTATTAAACCATTTACAGACAATACATTATCAATATAATGCCTTGTTGCTTTTAAGAAAACCAGAAAAAAAATGATTAGAAACAAGTTGAAGATGTCAATGAAATGGTTTGCGGCTGATCTGTACATTGTGTGATGGTGCAACAAGGGATGCTGTTGTGCCAAAGGATTTTCAAGTTCTTGCTGTCATGACAGTGGATAAGATGAGAAAACTTAGTCAGTGGGAGCAGCAGGGATATTTTTGGCTGACTCTGTGTTGTTTGTTTCTGACATGCCACCCTGCCTGTTGGAAAACAGAAATATAAAACATTGAACACTATGTGCATATGTCCATACACACACATACACACATTTGTATCTATATCTTTGTAGGGACTCTCTATTCTTTTCTTTGGGGAAGTCCATAATCCATATTATGATAACCTTACCTCTTATCCAGCCCTAACTTTAACCATAGGTTACCAAACAAAATAAAGACAAAAATATAGATAAAATATAAATATAAATGTAGATAAAAAGACTTTTGACCTTTTAGTTTTTTGATTGTTGTCACAGCTTTTTAAAAAATTGAGTTTCCCCTTATGGGAACTGAAAAAATGGTCCCCACAATTTAAAAATAAGAGGTTTTTATCACATTGTGGGGACATCTATATATTTTTCCGTATTAACATTTACTATAGATTTTGAGCCTGGCAGTTTATACCATCGAACTGAATGAGGGAGCTATCTAAGAATGACAGTTCAATGATTGCTGATCTGATTTTCAAAATACTTTTAATGTGACAAGGACCCAAGACATATCATATACTGTGTATCATATGTTCAGTCTTGCAAAAATTGTGCATTTGATTTTTCTCAATTTAAGGTGAATATTCATTTTAATTTAATTTAATTCCTTTATTCAGAGGAGCATTTCCACAAAACGCTTATCTGATGCCTGGGCCAAAATCCCCAGAGAGTAAGCCTGAGGGAACAGTGGGGAGGAAACAAAAAAAATCCCCTCTGAGAGAGGAAGAAATCTTGGGGAAAAACTAGACTCAAGGCGAAAGGTGATCTTTGTCTGTCCAGACAGAACAAGTTCATATAATTTAGTGCGAAGCAAATTCAGGCAGATGGTGGGACAGCAAAGGTAGGCAGGCACATTATGAAGCAGGCAGGCACATTATGAAGCAGGCAGGCAGGCAGGCAGGTAAGCAGTAGGCAGGCAGATGGGCAGGTGAGGTTGTTTAGGCAGACGCCAAGCAGGTGGGGTGGCACCAGCAGGTGGCAGGCAGACAGAAAGACAGGCAGGTCTGTAGGCTGGCAGGGGGGCCCCTTGTTCCTGGAGTGGTGGGAATAAGGAATCGCATGAGCAAGTGCAAAACAGCAACACGACAATTCTAGACAGCAAGGCGAGTACCGTACAGTAGCTCCAACAGGAGTAGGTATAGGAAGCATGACTAGGAGAGAAAAGGCAGGTGGGAACACAGGCATGAGGCATCCCAGGCTGGCAGCGCAGGAACAGCACATGAGGGTGTTGGAAAGGTAAGAGTGACAGCACTGACTGTACAGTTCTTCCAGAGTCAACAGCATTGATCCCCACTCAGTTCTATGTCTCAGATTTTAACCCTAACAAAAATGGAGTTGATATGATAAAACTCCATGGTTCTTATAATTAACTGGCTACAGCATTCTTCACCAGCTGAAATCTGTTTAATCACCCAGAGGTCCACCCAGAAAGTAGAGCTATACAGTAGCCCTATCTGGAACTTAAATAGCCATGGATTAGTTCAGTGGATTTTCATTTCTGCATCATGGATGTACTGTAGAGGATCATCTTGACCTAATCTGGCCAATATTCATTTATGACACTAAGATATTAGGCCCAAGTACCAATACTTTTGTTTTATTCCAGCCTCCAGCTTCTCACATCATATATACAGTATTCAGACTTTGACAGATAAGAGAGCTGACCTGGATTTTAGAAAAATTGTACCATTAAAAAATCTAGACCACGATTTTGTTTCAACCAACCAGGTGAGTACTCTGACTGTGGACGCTCAACTGGTTGGTTGAAACAAAATCTTGGTCTGGATTTTTACTTTCTGGACCTGAACTATTCACCTCTGCATGGACAGTATTAGTCAAATGCAGCAAATGCTAAATACAGATAAGAGACAGGTTCAGTTATGAAATGTCTTAGTATAGTATTAGTATGGACAGCTTATCTGCCTCACTGTGCATGGAAAGTAACAGCATAAGTCAGTCTGCTTGATTGTCATTATGAATTGATATGGATGTCATGATCTATAAACCTTAAACACATTACTTTATAACAATTTAGACAGAATAATTAAGATAATATCTATATTCAGACAAAACCAAGCAAAACGTAAAAAATCTTATTAAAGTAAGAAAACCAGCGGTGCCAAGTGTTAGGACCAGGTTGGGGAACACAGTTTAAAATGGTACTTTGTAAATGTTTTGTAAATGTTCCAAACAGTACACACGATAACAGACATAAAAGGGAAGGAAATGCTTTGGTTTTTTGGTACCCTCAGATTCATTTATATCATAAGCAATTTGATAAATAAATATAAGTTAAAAAAAATTACTTTATACTGACATTGTGTAAAAAGTTTTTGCAAAACGCTTGCAAACTTTTTAAAAAGGAAAAAGTTACGAACCAGAAGCTGTTTAAAAAGGAACCAGACGGAAATGTTAGCATAATGAGACAATTCACCCCCACACCAAAACTTAACACTTGGCACAATGCAGTCAGCCAAATACGTTCCCCTGGCAACCGCCAAACCCAGACTCGTCCATCGAATTTCCAGATGGGGAAGTGTGATTCGTCACTCCAGAGGACACATCTCCACTGCTCTAGAGTCCAGTGGCAATGTGCTCTACACCACTGCATCTGACGCTTTGCATTGCACTTGGTGATGTAAGGCTTAGATGCAGCTGCTCAGCCATGGAAACCCATTCCATGAAGCTCTCTATGCACTGTTCTTGAGCTACTCTGAAGGCCACACGAAGTTTGGAGGTCTGTAGCTACTGACTCTGCAGAAAGTTGGAGACTTCTGCACACTTTGTGCCCGAATGCACTGTCCCCGCTCTATGGTTTTACGTGGCCTACCACTTAATGGCTGAGTTGCTATTGTTCCCCATTGCTTCCACTTTGTTATAATACCACTAGCAGTTGACTGTGGAATATTTAGTAGCGAGGAAATTACACAAATGGACTTATTGCACACGTAGCATCCTATCACGGTACCACACTTGAATTCACTGAGCTCCTGAGAAGGACTCATTCTTTCACAATTGTTTGTAGAAGCAGTCTGCATGCCTAGGTGCTTGATTTTCTACACCTGTGGCCATGGAAGTGATTGGAACACCTGATGATTTGGAGGGGTATCCCAATACTTTTGTCAAGTGTATATATATATATATAATAGAAAATGAAGTATTTCTAAATGCATATATGAACTGTTACTGTCCCATTTTGCCAGCTTTCCCATTTTCCCCTACCCTATTTTAATTTTGCTTTTCTGGTTATCTTGCCTTTCACCATTCATGGCAATTTTAGGGTAGATAAAAATGGTAAATATTAAACGGTAAATATAAAAGGGTAAATATTTTATTATTAATAATAATGATAACTATTATATGTATTAATACAAATACAAATAATAATAATAATAAATCAGTCAATCAATAATTCAATAAATCAATCAGTCAATCGGATTTAATGGTTCTGTGTCTGTCCTGCAAGCTACATCTTATAGACATTACATCAAAAATGATTTTTTCTGCAGTGCTTGCAAAGCATGTTTGTCTGCTTGTGTGCTTGCTTTAACACCACTGCTTGTTTAATGTTTGGTGATAACATTTCAAAGGCTTTTATACTTATGGACACTGAATAGTTTCTTGGAATAAACACTTCAAGTCCATGTTTGTTTTTTTTATTTTCTTCCCATTATCTTAGATGGCAAAGCACCTTCAATCCAAGGAGCTAGCAGCAACGTTCTCATCTGTACGTTTCAGTGTTATTGGAGAATGCTGCATTTGATTTTCATTACGCATAATAAGACCCACACCAGCCAAAATATTACTGTTTGATGAATTTCCCAAAAATGTCCATATTTTGATAAACTTGACATAAATGTCCCTGTTCTTAATGAGCTGCCATTTTTTGTACATTTCTGCTCTGTCTTGTAACCCATTTTGCGTAGGATCTTAGGATCATGGACTTACATTAGATCTGCAGATTTGTAGTCATACTAGGCTTTTCAATGTCCTTTCATGCACTTAAAGCATTTACAATTCTTTCCAGCCAGACAGGCATATTTAATTGTATATTTTAATAGTTGAATAATGTCATTTTTCTTTTGATGATTTGGATAGCATCATATTAGAAAGAACTGTTACTGCTGCGTATGTGTCAAATCAATATCCCCTTACGGGGAATTAAAATAATCTCAAACTTATATGTGCCACCCTGTCTGAACATTAGGAACCCTCCGCATTTACACAAGCAAATCGAAGGGCATGGTTTCGTGGAATAAACACTTCATTACATTACATCCTTTAAGAGTATCAGTCACACAGGGATTAGTTCTTCCCAAGTCAGCAGGGAAATGGTACTAATCAAGCAGATTCAGGTACAGACAGGTAGGTATACAGTAGCCCAAATGACCCCTAGAATACCACACCTTAATCTCCATACCAAATTGACGGCCACCTTAATTTTACAAAATGAAAGAAAATTAATCATCCAATGCTTACCACATAGCCAAGCTACACCTGCCTTGGCTCCAGACAATTCACTAAATGAAATATAGAGCAAAGCACAACACACATTGAAATCTACCAAGAAAAACTCTACCAAGAAAAACTTAATTACTGTCCAACCCAAAAGCTTAGTCCTCCTCCTGCCTGACAGCCTTACCCAACAGTTCCATTACAGCACATCACCTCAACTGCCATTTGCATCCACCTACAGATGCTTCTCACACTACTACTGTACTAAAGGCCCTACCCATGATTCTCGCTTTATTTTGGGTTGAGTTAACTAGGAGGGCAACACCTGACCAAATACGTACACTGTACATTGTGTGTGGCATTTATTGATACTAATAATTTTTATTATAAGATGAAATGAAAATTTGCACATTTTTCTGTTACTATTCAAAATGTGTTGTGTTAAGGTGAAGTGTGCTATGACCACATCTGCATCGATTTCCTCCTGGCCATAGGAGGGGGCCTCCCACAGTTCAAAAACAGGCAGTTATCATGTAATTCTGTACATATCTGACTCTGTGTGTGCACTGTGCTACTTGTAATGGATTCTAAGCAAATCTTTATCAGAAAAATTGTTATGGATGGATAGATTAGTGGATTGGTGGATGGTGGATGGATGTTACAGAATTATTCTATATGTCTGTGAGATATCCAAACAAGATCAGAGCTTAAAAAAGTAACATTCCAAGATCTCTTATCTCCATAGGATTTGAAGAATGAAAATAAAGTTGAGACTGGGAGAAATTACACAACACCCCTATTTTAAACAAGCAGAAAAATTCAAAGGTTCAAGTAAATACATTCACAATATTTAATTGTTCTTTATAACATTTCTGTTATTTGGGTAGGATCAGCTGTTGCTATTGATTGACATATATTTTGATATAGACCTGAGAAGAATTATAACCTAGACCAAGTTTTAAATCTTAATTTGCATAATTCGGTTAGTGAAAGCAGTGCAATTATAATGACCTGCCAAGATATAGACTGATGATCTGTCACAAGATAACACATCACCCATGGGTCAGGTAGTCAGATGTTCATTGATTTCATTAGGCTGACCTTTCTACTCCTCAGTATAGAGACAAATATCATGATTAATAAAAAGGGAAAATAGAAATTGTACCTTTATATTCCTATCAGTGTTACTATGGTGATTCTGTCTAGCTACTGTGGACTTTGGTTTTTATATATACCGAGGAATTCCATTTGTCTCATGATAATGGGAGAGCTAAAACATAATATATGTCAAAGAAGTGACTGAATTTATTGTTAGCATCTCCATCCATCCACCAACCCATCCATTCCTCCAGTTATCTAGTATAAAGCTGCAATGATTAAAGAGATCTGCATATTTTCAGGAATGAATTAAATGTGATTTCCTGATTGGTTTAACAGAGGCCAAGAAGGTTAGACTTTAAATTTGTTTTTAGAAAATATCTCATGTATACAATATTCTCATAACAAATGTGAACTGATCTTGTTTAAATTTCTGCATAATGCAGGGCAGGATGTGCAGGGTACTGATGTGGTGTTGCTAACCTGAAGACAAAATAAGAATAATTAATAATAATATGGTCTACATAGTTCACAATTCTGCTGTTTTTGCAATTGCTTTTATTTGGAAGGTAACAAATTTGAGTTTGCCATAGCTCCTTAAATGTACTTACTTTACTTACATATACAGAGATACACATAGAACACTATGGAAAAGAAAAACTGGTTTTCTCTTCAAACAGGAGTATGTTTTCCCTAGTTCCAACTAAATCCCACAAAAGGCTATGGTTCTATAAACAGTTCCCAAATGTAAGGTTCCCTTAGCAGAATTCTTCAGAAGTATTTATATAAAGTAATATTTGGGGGGTTTGGAAGCTTGTTTGCAGTCCCTAGTCAATTTTCTCCATAATTGGATTTATCTTATTCTTGTTTGTTTGTTTTTATCAAACACTTACTTTGATTGACAGGCATCTAAAGGGCTGTGGGTAGAATTAAAAAGTCCTTTTAATAGTGCTGTTCTTAGTAGAAGTCTTCCTGGATGAAAAATGGCAAATGATGTGCAACAGCATATGCTCTTCAATTGTAACCTCCTGGGATAAGCTAGACCATGTCCATCTGCGGACATAAAGCGGAGATAAATTTGGTAACATTAGTGATGGCTTCCCATAAACCGCTGTCTGATTGTCTATGAATACCACACACGTATTTTTCTGCCCACTAGACTGGATTTGAATCCCTCTATCTGGTTTGTAATTGGGCAAGCCGGTGACCGAAAGGTACTTAATCCTTAATTGACAATTATATTTAACCAGTCACAGAAATAATGTCTCATTTTTTTTTCAGCCGTATACAGACACCAAATCTTGTGTTCAACTGAGGACAACCGTACCCAAAAGATAAACGGAATGCCGAATTCCTGACCTCTCTCTGCCAAACAGAACAATTTGCCAGGCTAGTACTAAGGTCAGATCATCTTAGAAATTTTAGGACAGCCCTCAGGTGTTGCAAATGCTGCATGTAATCATCGCTGAAAGTAATGATATCATTAAGGAGTAAGCTGAATGAGATTGGAATATTCTCCTCATAAATTGCTGGAATGTGAATCTATGCGCATCAAATGAGAGAGTGCAAAATTACTGTAATATAAGGGGAATGAAGAAGGTCAGCCTTTCTCTTGACTTTAGCCTTAAGGAATTCTGACAGTATTTTTTATTAAACCCATTAAAAAGTGAGCACCTAATTTATCCAATAGTTAATCAATAAAGGGTACTGGGTATAAAGAAAAATCAGAGCAAATTATATGATCACAACTCCCATCTTCACCTATTGTTGTACAAGGGCTAACATATTTGCAAACTTTGCAATGTTTTCTAAGTTAGACAGCATGAATCTCAGGGCAGATAGGGCACAAGATTCTGGTTCACCCTCCATGGCCTGCCAGGCCATCGCTGGGCACATTCAGACCCTTAGGGCAGGCTTAATGTAATACATTACTTTTTACTGCTGCAGGAAACAAGGAGACACACAACATGGGGAGACCATGCAAACTCCACATACAAGGCATAGGTGGAACCCCCAGCCCGGAAGGTGTGAAGCAAGAATGACATACATGTGCACACGCATCACCCCAATATGACAAGATTAACATCAACTACAGTATCTTGTCTATCTGGCACATGTCAAGGTCTGGGACATAGTAGATGTTAAGTCAGCATTTTGTACTTGTAGATGTGACCTGTTGAATGCAGAAGAAATGGGCAAGATTAAATAAAAGCCAAATCGTTATGGCCAGACGACTAGGTCAAAGCATCTCCGAAACTGCAAGGCTTGAGGGGCACTAATGTTCATGTATGATAATGACTGTGATGAGCACCTATTGAGAGTGGTTTGAGAAAGGAAAAACTATAATCAGCCGACAGATCTGTCTATGCAAGATGTGAAAGGCTATACACTGATACGAAGCAGATGGGCTACTGTGGCACAAATCACAGATTATATTATTGATGGTCACAATAATAATTTGGTCTGACACACAGGGCTGCTGCATATGGGGCTAAACAATCACGGATTAGATGTCAAATTTATCCTAGACCTTGACATGCCCTGTTTTTACATGATAGTTAACATTCTTCACATCACGTGTTGAGTGGTCATAATGTTTTGGCTCATTGGTTTCCATAGCAGCACTCTGTATGGTACCTGTCCAAAGTCTGGACACACCTTATTTTAATGCATTTATCTCTGTTTTAGCTATGTTATTCATCGGGTGGAGTAAAAGGCCTCAAGGCAATGGAGTAATAAATATAAATATTGCAATGTCAAAGATCAAATGTCTCTGATACCTGTATTATAACCACAGCAAAATGCACCATTATTTTGCCACAGTAATCAACTAGGAGACATACTTAACATTGATTGAGTTCTGTCTCATGTAGATTCATTCTTACAGCATCCCAGTTCCCTAAGAAGAGCGGGAACTAAAGCTAAAGGTGGTTATCAAAGCATTTTTTTATAACACGAGTGCCTAAGAGGTGTGAAAGACTAAATGACTGCTAATCACACGTTTTAAACAAACTGCATTAACCTGCTCCAGTGTTATAACAGAAGATGCCTAACTTTCATGCTTAACTTAGACAGCAGAATAATCACAAAATTCCACGACTAGTACTGCCTTAAAATTGCTCCTTGTAAGATATATGGTCTGCTGTGATATATGCTAAATACATTCTTCTGCAATTAAAAAAAATAAAAAATTAAAAATGAAACCTTGCTTGTAGTTAGTGATTAGCACTGTTAATTTGAACAGCCTAAAATCTCTCTGGTTCTTTATCAAAAGAGCATAGGTTCTTTACAATAACTTTAAAAGTCAATTGAACTATTTGCAGTATAATAATCTTTATTCTTTGTTTTTACATTTCCTGTTATATCATTCTTCTTTTTCAGTTTCTTTTGTAGTTTTGTGTGAATCATTTCCACCATTGCTAACATAATCCTTCTCCAATTACTCTTGGGGTATATGAATTGAAATCCCACTAATTTAAATAAAGTACTACAGTAACACTTTACTACTGCAGTCATCTACCATGAATTATAGATTCCTTCATAATACATTATAAAAAATGCTATGAGAATTAGTAAGACATTCCACCATTCTACTGACAGTCATAATGTATTATAGTATTGATTATAATCATAATTCATAATCTCCAATGAAGCGTGTATCTATAATGCACTATTGATTCCTTCATAATGCATTATAATGGCTGCCATAAGAGTTAAAGATGCTTTGTACTGTATAATGAAGGTATCTAAAGTACATTATAGATGAGAGCTTCAGAAAGCATCCAAAATGCACAATAAACATGACCATAATGCATTCTGCCTTTTTATAAATATTTATAGATATGTGTATTATGATGTTCTCCCTGTGCCGTTGTGGGGTTTCCTCCGGGTACTCCGGTTTCCCCCCACAGTCCAAAGACATGCTGAGGTTAATTGGCTAAAAATTGCCTGTAGGTGTGCATGTGTGAGGGAATGGTGTGTGAGTGTGCCCTGCGATGGGCTGGTTCCCCATCCTGGCTCGTGCCCGTATCTTCCGGGATCCAGGCTCTGGATCCCCCGCGGCCCTGATTGGAAAAAGCGGGTTGGAAAATGGATGGATGGATGGATGAGTATTATGCTTTATGTTATGAATGCGTTCATAGATTCTTATATATACACAATTCATAGAAAGTCTTACCAACCTTGTTAATTCTGCACCCTGCATTTCTTTGGTGAAAGGAACCTGTTGAATATTGCTAACTCTGACTCTATCAAACAAGATTTTTTTCATAACTAAGGAATACAGGATAAAAAAGGAAGACTTCAGTTTCTGGTCTGTTGACACACAAATCCTGATTATATGAAGTTTTATTTATATAGCTCCATTAAATTATTGGAGGACATTTTACAAAATGTGACAGGAAATGAGTTATTTGAGAAAAGGGTGCAGGCAAATGCCCCTTAAAAGTGCATGGTTTATTTAGTGGTTGTGGTGGCCAGTTTGACAGGAGCACCACTTTCTGCATACAGGCAGGCACGGGTTCTTGGGCACAGTCGGGGTCAGTCCCTTCAGGCCAGTTACCCTCCATGCTTTCTAGTCACAGCAGCAAAGAGAGCATGCACACCTGGCTCACCCTTTCCTTCTTCCTCACCTTCTTCCCAGCAAGCTGTGCTGGGAAGGACTATCCTGCCCCCTGGTTGGGGCAATTAGCAGCCTCCCGCTGCACAGAGTTGGCACTCTTCGTGCTCAACCATGAGGAAACCATAATTACTGTCAGCCTGCATGGTGCCTTCTGTTGGTGCACAGCAGATTCCTGGTTGACCGTCGCAAGTTGGTTTCCAACAAGTCACAATGAAAAAAAAAATAAATCACAGCAGCATAATGTGTAAAAGTATATAAAGTAAACAGTGGTAGGTGGCATCAAAACAGAGAAACATGGAAGAAAAGATTTGATTGTATTCTGAAAGATGAAATAGACGAGGTTTGCCAGAAATTCAGGGGAAATGAGATCCAGGGCTTAGGAGATGCCACACTGAACAACCAGCTGTTCACAAAGGAAAGTATGGCAACACTTTACCTGAAGCTGTCATCTGTAAAGCGGTAAGGGAATGAAATGCCATAAAACATTATGGTACTGTAACACTTTATGGTAAGGTTTTTAAACTTTTAAATCTAATCAAAGGGGAGACCAGGACCAGGATCTACACCAAGCATTGTAAGAAACTGAGACATTGGAGATGGACGGTGGATTCATATAAAGACAATGAGCTTCTCATCAGTGACAGCGGTAGCATTTTTTAGCAGTTTTGACCAATAGTAGTAAAGGTACGCTATATGGACAAAAGTATTGGGACACCTGGCCATTACACCCACAGGAACTTTTCATTCTCAATCCATAGGCGTCAATATGGTGTTGGTTCCCCCTCTGCAGCTTTGGCAATGGGATGTCATAAAAGTTCCTGTGGGTATAATCGGCAGATGTCCAATAACTTTTGTCCTGCAGTGTATCTCAGGTCTGTGGCTAACATTACTTATAAAAGACGGATGGTGGGATAAGTGAGCAGCAATGAAGGCAGTCCTATATGTCTTCAGGTGTGAAGCATGAACATACGGAGCTGCTGTAGGTTTCGCCCAATTACTCTCATTCACCAAAGCTCAGGAGGATATTATGGGCAGGAGGGACAGGGAGACACAAACGTGTTTTTAATAGGAGTCTGTTCACCCAGAGCTTGAGAAATCACATGGCGTGTAACATTGTTCTTAATACTTCACAGACAAATAGCTGAAAAGTAAAATTTCAAAATGCTTATCTGAAAAATAAGTAGCTTAAACAGGTATTCACCACGAGCACTGCAATAGTAACTAATGTTTGCTTGTTGTGGCGCCACTGTCCCAAAAGAGATTTTGTAATTTTCTCATTAATTACTTTAATTATATTATACATTATTTGCACAGGCCTTTTTATTAAAAACGTTGTATAATCAGGAAGGTGTGAGGAGTTAATGTCGTTGTTATTGTTATAATAAATTAGGGAGTTTATTTTTAGTGTTCCACATCACTATAAATAATGAAAATTGCTAAATTAGATTCTGAATAATTAATGCTTTTATATGAGTTTCATTACACCTCAATATGTGATCGTCATTACAGTTTTAAACTCCATGGAGTGTAAAAATATAATTTTAATGCTCCCCAAGTACAACTGTAAATAAATGGAATAACTGCCTACATCTGCTTTACTCATACACTTGATTAGAACCTGCAATATTTAAGGAGAAAATGAGCAGTGCTATCACTTTTGATTTAACCTTTTCTCTAGATGCCCATATAAATAACGTGGTTAAAATGGTTTCCTTCCATCTGAGTAACATTGCTAAACTTCTCTTGCTCTCACTTCATGATGCAGTGATGTTAGTACATGCCTTTATAACCTCTAGACTGAACTATTGCAATGCCCTATTGGCAGGGTGCACCTCTGCACCATGAAATTTACTCCAGTTGGTGAAGAATTCTGCACCAAGAGTCCTATCAAGGACTAGGAGACATGCGCATATTAGTTCTCTGCTGGCCTCACTGCATTGGTTTCATGGTCTCGTATCAACTACAGGGTACTACTGCTTATCAATAAGGCACTCAATGGTCTAGCACCAGAGTATATTAGCAGTTGACTGGTTCCATATTACCCCCCTCATTTGCTTCATTCTCAGGGGGCAGGCTACCTGACTGTGCCTAGAGTGGGATGATCTTCATTTGGTTGCAAAGCATTCTGTTACAAGGCCCCAAAGTTATGGAATAGTCTACCAGCAAATGTCCAAGACTCGATATTTAAGTGATGCATGGCTTCCAGTGACTGACTTAATGATGGAGTTACCCTTTAGTTTGACTATATACTGAATTTGTAACTGTATAAGATATTTAAGTTAACCTCGTGCTTGACTGTAAGGGTACATTCACACTGCTGGTGATAATTTTTTTTTCTCTGCTTCCCTGGCCCATTTCACAATTCCTTACACTCATTGAAAATGAGTTAGAGCTAAATTTCAGAGAGTGAGTTCTTATGTAGTGAATGTACCATTATTTTCCTGATATTTCAGATGATGAAATCAAGGCAGACAAACAATATTGGTAGAACTTAAATTGTAAAGGTGCCTAATATTAGAACGATTGAAAAGCTTCTATCAGCCCATTTTCTGTCATTTTTATATTTTGGGCGAATATTACCATTTCATGATTTCTGATCTTATTGTGTTTCTCAGTGTGTGTCTATGCTATCGAATTGTGTTCCATCAACCAATAAATGCAGTAGTTAGAACATGGGACACATCAATATAAAATCTAAGGCCCTGTAACCAAGTTTTACCTGGCTTTAAAAAAGCATTTTCGGTTATCCAATCTCAAGGAGATAACCGAGACACATTGCTTTTTACATCTGCCTATGATGTGTCTTCAAGATATTCAGCTGACCATTTTGTTTCGGATTTCATTGCTGCCCCCTTGCACAGTTATTGTGCTGTCCTTGTTGAGGAAGCATCAGGATGAATTAGCAATTACACTACAAATGATTTGTGGTCAAATGTGTGCCTGCCCATATTACAATATTACAGATCACATATTACAATGTGTCTTGATGGTCATTTACGCTTGTATTTAGCACTGTCCACTTGCGATCCGATTGCCCGGGATGCATTTAAAAAAAAGTGTAAACAAGGAGAAGAGTACCAAATGATAAACAGGTCACTGATGATGAAGTATTCTATGGACAATCTACAAAACAATAGCCTTTCTGGTTAAACTGTTGTTTTAGGATCAAATGCACAATAAGCCTATTTCATTATGTCAGAAATGTATTTAAGGAAAGAATCAGTTATGTGATATACTGTATGAAATTGTGAGATAACACAGTTAAAGAGTTAAAGGTGTCAGGATATTTTAGAGTGAAGTTTAGGTTATTCTTTGACAGTGGCCTGCGTTTGACTGCAAAATTTCAAATTTAAATGAGACTTCCCTCGATGCCCTCTGTCAAGTTTAATGTAAAATGAGCCTGGGTCAAAAAATGTCCTGGAAAAATCCTCGAAAATGATTTCCTGAAAGTAGTGGGAAACCTGAATGTAGTTCAGGTCGAATTAAAATGAAAACCAATCACAAGGGCAGCTTTAATGAGCAGCATTTAACTGTAAATGAACACTCCACCTCCAAAAGCTTGAAAATTAAGAAATATGCAAACATCTTGTTTAAAAATTCTTAATTTGAGGGTAAAAACAATACCAAAGCCACAGAGTATATCTTATTTTTTGTTTATTAACATGCAGAAATTATAACGTTTATGCTTTAGTTAATTTTGTGTCTGGCTCAATTCTCAAAAAACGTTGTTCGCAAGGGCTTTAATGGAACGTACCAAGCTCGCTAACTTACTGATTGCCGAGAGTTGGGATCCATAGCCACCACGAGGTTGGGCATAAACACAGTACAAACACAAAGGATTATGATATACAGAAGAGCACCGAGGGTAACTTGACTACGGAGAGTCTACGAAAAGCAAATATAAGTGAATTTAAAAAGGCTGCTGAGTTTTTTGTGTTAATATATTTTTAGATTTATAGAATCTATGACGTGTATCTGTAAAATACATGGAAGTTTGATTCTTCTATATTTGAAAATTCACTGAAAAAAAAACAGTGCAAAAGAATGATTCATTCACTAATCGGACATCGCTACCCAACATCAGTGCCTCATCCCTGAGCTGTTATTTTGACTTTTACCTGTATTACATGCAAAACTCTTCACTGTATGTGTGTTTTATTGTGTGCGTTTTAAAATGCATAACTGTTGTGCTTACACAATGTGTGTACTTTGCACAGATGCACACAGACTTGGGGGTGTTTTCATAACGTCATATCACACAGACATTATACCAGTATACGGTATTCTCGCATCATTTTCGAAATGACAATATTCTGGTAATTTGAAATTCTGACAATTAAAATTAGCCAAGTAGGTGGGTTCCCCAGGATATACGTACTTCACCAGATCTGCGTTACTGTAATCGCCCAAGTCGGGATGCACATAAAATGTTTCTCCTTTGGGTGCATTTAAAAAGGTTTCGGTATTGTTTTCTATCAAGTGCAGTTAGTTTTGCAGTCTGAGTTTCTTGCATTTTCAGCAAACCACTTAATTGGCATTTTGGCAGGGAATTCTATCCACACACACACACATAATACAGACCACTATAACCTAATAATAATTTTGTTCAGTCACATGGTGACACTCCAAAAGGTAAATTTAGCTCATAACTTACTGGTCCTATATAAAAAAAACACGCTATCCACTCTTGAATCAAACGCATTATGACTCTTCTACGGATACTAGAGTACTTAGCATGTATCCCCCATTTCACATATGAGTCATACATGTATGATATATAATCTTACATGATACTGATGGCACATTTTTATATGGCCACATTTGGATTGCATATGCATTCTTGGTGAATGCAGGCACCACGGACTGCCACTTGTTGGAAGGCACCATGCATCATCTCGGCTTAACACTTCATCTTTTTAAGTTTTCTTTGCTATAGTTTACACCTTGGAACATGCATGCAATTAAAGCGAAAATAGATGTTAAAATAACTCAGACACCTATGCATGGAAAATCAATGTATGGGTGTTTAAGATGTAATGGATAATACATGTCTGTGGTATTCATTGCTGACTCTATTAAAATACAGGCTGAAAATGTTATATAACATCCACTAATTCATCTCCAGCACTACTTATCCCATAAAGGATAGAAGTGATCCTATTCCAGGAAACAGAGGGCACAAGGAAGATGACACCCTAGATGAGATGTCTACCTTTTGCGAGGAAAAATCTCACCTACAAAGGGTACGAGAACACTGACCTCTCTGCCACACTTAGCATTATTCATCAGAGTTGCGTAATCGCTTAACCAGTATGGGGTCACATCGAGCCTTGAACCTAGGCATGGCACACCCCAGGCAAGGTGTCTGTTATTATTGTTACTATTGCTGGTGTTGTATAACTTTAATATTTGTAATCTCTAGTCTGCGAAGTGAGTACAGCTTTTGGAGGTCTGAAGCAAAATATCTAGACACGTCAAAATTTGACAGCCTATCATCATTTAAAATACACAATCTCATAAGACAGGACTGCCTGTTAATGTCCAGACTGAAGTGCTATATAATTTGGCACCTTCCCTAGTCCTTCTCTGGCAATGCAGCGAGAGATGGATTTTTGGCATTTCACCTTACCGATTCTCACATAGGAGTACTCCTGTTATAAAAATCAATGTGGGCGGAATAGTTGGGAAATGAAACTGTTGAGTGTTTGGCAAGTACTACTGCAAGTATAACCTCATTGTATTGTATGAATGTATGGGTGTATGTACATATGTATGTAGGTATGTAGTTATGTATGCATCAATTAATTAATCTAAGACGTGAGTTATAAGTAGGTGTGCAGATTTATTGAAAAAATGCTCTAGTTGCGTGAAATGTGGGCTGAGGTAGTATTGAAAAACTGCTGATTTGAATCTTAGGAGAGACAGAGTTAATATACAGTACAGAGCAAAAATCTTAGGCAGGCAAAGAAAACATTTAAAGCTATTATTCTGCAGTAAGTATATATATATTTTTTTTATTTTTTTTTATTTTTTTTTCTCGTCTGTTCTCCAAAATGTTACTTGTATTTTATTAGATAGCTAGAAGAACACTGCTTAACCACAGGGGCACCTCAGCTATTCCTTGGGTTTGTTAACTTTCACCCCCTGCTCATTTAATCAATTAATAAATCAATCAATTATTTAAATTCACTTTAAAAAGACGGCCAGGTTTTGATTAGCCAACTGAGGTGTTCTACTAGTCACATCAAAAAAATGCATAAATGCATTGCATGGTTGCTTCAAATACTGAGATGACTAGCAGAGATTTGTAATGGGTACCACACTAGATCAGATATAATAGCTTTATACCAACATGAAGATCATATAAAAAATTTTTTGGCTGCTTAAGACTTTTGCTCTGATATATTATGTAAAATATTTCTTTTAATCCAGCCTTATCACACAATCCCAGCTATCGTAGGCACTGGCCTGGGATTATACAGTCAATTCCACCTATGAGCAGGGCACTGGAGGGGAGGCAAGCACATGGGCACAGTCTGAGTTGGTGCAGCACGGAAGCGAAGCAGCTTTGCAGAGCTCGATGAAAGACACAGGCCGAATGCCCAGTAAGGCATGGCAGGGCTTTAGAGGCACAGAGCGGGTGGCTCTCCTTGCTGCTGATGAGCCAGTGTCAGAAGGGTCACGAGGGAGGGGCGAGACAACAGGATGGACTTTTTTAAATTCTAAAGGCATTAAACATTAATGCTATGCAAATTAATCAGAGGGTCCCACGCTGCTGGTGATTGTCATACACATTTTTCATTTTCATGACGAGCGCTGCAATTAGGGTTGCCACCTGTCCCGGTTTTCCTGGGATTGTTTTTAAGCAACTGTCCTGGAAAATTAATATTCTTTCGCAGGACACGAATTGTACTGATTTTTTTGTGAAAATATACACATAATTTAGACTTTCGTAGTTTCAAATAAATCCTTCCCTTCTACTGCTATTCTTTGTTCTTCCTGGTTATGTTTATACATTAAATCTCATGTCCAAAAAAATGGGTGAAACACAGCAACAATTGGCCATGTCTACACTTCTATTTGGCTGGTAGCAGGAAAGCTTATTACCGAGCAACTGCCCTAGCTGACACTCTGCTGTGACTTTAATTGCTGTGTAGACCGACAAATATTAATGTAGTATATTTCCAAAAATGCTTTAATCCCAGCATCCCCCCCCCACCACCACCACCACCAAAAAAAAGCGAGTGTCCCGGTTTTTCGCAAATCAAATCAATTTTCTGCAATTCTGTCTCCTAGCTACTTATTGTTATTTTTTTATTTGTAGAATACTGATGTAAGTGCGTTTGGGTAGCATAAATCATTTCTATTAAGTCTGCTAAACTGTACTTATCTGATTTTTTATACGTAATATATTTGGATATGTCGAAGATATGTTTTCACCAAATCGGGAAATTTATGCCATAATTCATGCTGCTTTGACAGAATATGTTGAGTAATTTCTCTATTTTCCCCCTTTCACTTCAGGTTGGACACCGATTAATGCAGTTGTGTTATTTGAAAAGTTATATTTCATTCTTAATTTTCATAAAACAAAATCAGAATCAATAATTGGAAAAACTGGATTATTTTTATATTGACATCATATCCTATTTTTGATTTCTTGTTTGACGTTGTCTCAATCAAAGTGACAAAAAGAAAATAAATGAAATGACAAACTAATTATTTAACAACAAGAAAAAAGTCTACGATGCTCCTTGTTCAGATTATGTTTGAGCTTATGCCTGTTAGCAGTTATACCACCTGCATTTCAGACAATGTAATCCTTCTGAAGCTAAGAAGGCTTGGGCCTGGCCAGTACTTCGATTGGAGACCACTAGGAAAGCTATGGTGTTGCAGAAAGAGGTGTTGGTGTGGCTAACAGAGGAGTCCATACTGTGGTCTTTGTGGATCCCAATGCCGCAGTGCAGTGTCAGGGACACTGTGCTGAAAAATGTGTCCTATCCTTTGGATGAGACTTACCCCAAGGTCCTGACTCTCTGAGGTAATATAATGTGACCAGGCATCATTTGAAAGAGTAAAAATTACCCACTGCAGCCCTTTCAAATCTGGCCTCTTAATCATCCTCTATATCTAATTGGTGAATTCACTCCTGCATCTTGACCACCTTAGCTACAGTATGGTGAGGATACTGGTGCAAAATGGCTGCTGTTGCATTATCCAGGGCTACACATTGATGATGGATGAAGTGGCTCCCCATTGCTTCTGTAAAATGCTGTGTGAGTCTAGCAAAGCGCTCTGCAAATGTTACATTTGTTCATTTAACTTCATTGATTCATTATTTTCTTGGCTTGTTTGTTTTCATTTCTGTGGATTTAATTAGATTTATGTATAAGAACATTTTATAAAGTCTAATTACCCAGTTGTTTATTTTATTGGAAAAATTTTATACAAAATTTGTCTTGATTAAAAGACAAAGGGAAATAAATTGAACTTAAAGCATGGCAACAGCGGGGGTCCAGATTTTTGAGGTGATGGCCTAGGCATTCTACTGAGCTGGAAATAAAGTGTGACTTATGAATATGACAAACAATTAACAAAGACATTTAAGTCAGTCAACCCTAAAAACAAAATTTGTACAAAACTGAGAAAACCCGGAAGTTGGAACAGAGATAAAAGAAGAAAGTGAATGCGTGGAGCAGGTTCTGTTTATATGAAATTATGCCAAACCATTAACATGTTCAGTTAATATCATTTGTGCTGGACACCAAAACCAGATCATTTGTTTGTTCAGTGTCACGATCCAGAACAAAGTGCATAGTGCTCAAAGGCATAGTGCTCAAACAAAGGGGCTCAATTAAATCAAAACAGGGAAGGGAAAAGAAACCAGATCATGAGGAGTCTGAACAGAAAAGATAATACAGGGAAGATATTGGGCACACAGATGTAGGTAGATAGGGGGACATGCACTGATACAGTTGTTGTTGCACACCACCATACAAAAAAACACCTCAGGTGCTTAAAGCATTGGATGTACGTTAACGTCATAACCAGAACAAAATAATTGCAAGTTAAGGGCCTTGCTCAAAGTAGGATCACTCCTGGCATTCAAATCAACCTTCCAATTGCTGGCGCATATCCATAGCTTCTGAGCCACCACTCTGCACACAGAGGGAATGATGTTAATGACAAGACTTAGGGAGCGCTGGACTAGGAAGCACTTTTATACAGGACTAGCAAGGGGACAAAGAAGAGGCAGCTGGAGTGAATCAACATGAAGGCAGGAAAAAGAAAAGTAACAAACAGGGAAAAGGTGGGGCTCAGAGGGGCCAGGCTACAGAGAAATTGGCCGGTAGGCAGGTCATGATGTTCAGTTTATTTATTTTTGTTCATAGTTCAAATATATTAAAATGTGGCTTTGCTATTTTTATTAAACCCACTAATTAAATTTAAACAGTTTATGAAGACTGATTTCCACTTGTGGCAATCATTAAATTGTTGCAGCTCCTTGCAAGCATTGTATCGACATATCCAGCTTTTGCTCAGTACTGAGACAAGATTTGTTTGGAAAAATATAACCCTCAAGATGGGGATAGTGGCTCTCTGAATGGGTATTCCAGACAGATACATGCTTGCCTTATGGGGGAAATAGTTAGGAAAAGTGCCGATCTTGTTAGAAGTTGACAATCAGTTACATACACAGAAGCACAGGGAAATTGAAGAACATGATCTATCCCAAAGCAGGTTAATCCCTCGGGATAGAAGTAATTTAGGGGAGATAAATCTTCAATAAGCACTAGTACAAGCTAAAAGTACAAAGATATATTATGTCTTCCTTGAAATGGAAAGAATGTTTTACTCAAGAATGATTATCTAAGTACCGGATCTATTTTTATTTGTTTGTGTACTACAGGAGCATCACAAGTGATGAGATAATAAATATAAAACCATTAGTCTTGCTTCTTCTTTCAATTAATAGAATAATTTCATAGAATTGTGCTCTGTGATGGGGTTATTCCATGACCTCTAACTTACCAGGACAGGCTCTAGATCCCCCTGACCATGCATAGGTCAAGCGGGTATAGAAAATAGATGGAAGGATCAATTTTATAGAATGTATTACTACATCATGTGCACTATTATCTTTAGTACTATTTGGTAATTGGCATTAATGTGCATTAGAATCTGAACCAGAACCAATGTGTAAGGACATACTAGAGTTGTTTGTGGTCCAGTGCTAAACATGAAATACATTGTAATATGAGAAGACATACAAGAAAAACACTTCACAGAACACTTTAGGTAAAAGCAGGAATACAAATTAGAATACAGAAGATGCAGTGCAAAACATCTGAAGACTATTATTAACATAGTGCAAGAACCATAAATGAACTACAGAAGTGGAAGAACCAATAACTTCATATAAGCTATTTCTGCCACACCCTGTCTTTCTGAACTAACTGTTTTCTCCCTAAAAGGGCTAACAATAGCCTGTTGCCTATTTTGCCTCTCCTCTTATTTCAGCCCTCGCATGGATCACTCCAGCTGCCGCTTGTTTGCACCCTCGTCAACCCTGTATAAGAGTGCCTCCCAGTCCTGTGCTTCCCAGTCTGCTCATTAACGTCCACCCCTGTGTGTGCCTGTGGTTTCCCAGACCCCAAGCTTCTTTGTTTTGGCCCTGTGTGGCCCCTTTGTTTTCCCATTTGCTCCCTAGAGCAGAATAAAGCTGTTTTTGTCTGCCCCAACCCTGGCTCTCGTCTTTGGTCCCTTTTGGCCGTGATAATTTATGTATATCAAAATTTATCAACATGTTTTATTTGATTCATATTTATTTTTCTCAGTGGTGCTTAATACTATGATAATACTGTGAACACTAGCAAAAAAAAGAAAAGGTGGCAAATTTTGTTCAATTTTGCTGCATATCTTTGTTACAGAATTCTTTAAAAAAATTCTATTGTTCTATTTGCTATGCTGTGTCCTTTGAGTTAAAAAATATACTTAAAATAACAGCGGGCAAGATAAAAATAATAAGTAACATTATACAGAGGTCACTATTGTTTTTCACTTTTGGTTTTCACATATGTGTATCTGATTACATTTGTGGATAAATACATTTCATAAAGCAACATCACACTAAGGTAACTATAGTTTCTGTTTTTGTGTAAAAGGCATCATACACAACAATGTCTGTATATTTGTGGGAATTCAGAACTCAAAAAAGCCTATTTGAAGCATATAACATGAAGGACACAGCATATGGAAAATAAATTTGTCCTTAATGTGAAGAAAAGAAAAAAAAAACAAACTTGTTGTTGCTTGTTTCCCCTGTTTTTGCTTTGGCAATCTTCATCATTTGTTTCCCATAAAATATTAGCAATTAGAACATTTGAAAGCTCTTTTTGAAATAGATTCAGTGCATCGAGACTTTATCTTTATTGGGTATATAGACTGAGACTTTGTCATGTGTGCAATAGACCACAAGCAATCAATACCAAGACATCCAGGTTCTTTATGCACATCCAGGTTCTGTACAAGAGAAAATATGTTTCTCTATGTTTTAATGTTGCTTTGGTGCATTTCTCAAATTCCAATTGCCCGCAGAAGTAAGAATGTGATCCCTAGACCATGATGTCACTCGTGCAGAGCAGAACATCTTTTCTCATTGTTTCACACACATTTGCAAAGGCTTTAATACATGTATGCAAATGGTCTTGTCATCATTTGGAATAATTTTCAGTTGTTTCAATATTGCTGGTCAAAATTGATTATGTAGTTTCCTCACTGTAGTAATATTACTCCTAATACTACATATCGTGTAAGCCATCACATGCAAAACTTTTGAAAATATATTCCTTATTTGGAGCGATGCAGCATTGTTGTTTTTTTGTTCCCGTGGTACAGGAATTCATTGCTATTTTGTTGTTCATATATTGTCATTTTGCCGTTTTTGTGTTATACAATTCCGTGTGACTTTTTTGTTTGCTATTCCACTGTCTTGAGATCTAAAAAATGCATTTCAGTATTTTCTTTTAACGGTGAACTTTACATGTTGTAATATGTGGCTTAGCTGAGTCATAACTAGTGTCTTCAACATGAATAAGTATCAGTTTTCTAACGATTAATGATAATGAGAAAGTGGGAAACTGCTATCATTCCGTACTGTGCCACTCAGGAGCACATTCATCATGACATTTTGGCAATATGTCTAAACATTTTGATTCTCATGGTTAAAATGATTCTGATTGTACTTTTCATTTAGCTGGCATTGAGTAATGCATTGCAGGGCACTATACTAACTTTTTCTACCTGTAGCTATGAGCAAAATTTTAGGAGCACCAGCACAAAATTTAGGTGCACCACTTAGATCGACATGCAACACAGCGCATTCATAATTTTTTTTCATACATGTCAAATGATAAATTACTGAGAAATGCTTTGGAAATAAAAAGTAACGTGATATTTTATGTTAAAGGGAAAAGTGAAGTAGCGTTTTAAGAGAAAAATAAAAACATTAAGTTAAATAGTGCTTTTTAAAACATACACCAAAGTTCATTATCACCAAAAGGCCAAGTGAGAGCAAGAGTACTTCTACATCAGACACAGGCTCAGACCCAAACCTACACACCAGTTCTTGCTACTTAGGAAGTTGCCCTGGTGTGCCTAGTAATAAAATTTTGTCACACTATCTCCAAAAGTGGTTGCAAAATGCGACTAAATGGTTGTACTCTGTAGCTCTGGGTTGGTGGATTTGCTTTCGAGACATGAGTCAGTTGTTTACAGTTACAGGTTTTTTTGCAGCTAAACCATAGTGTTGCACTATATTAATAAACTGATTTGAGAAATGCTCTTATCTTGAGAATGTTTAATATGTTTCATGAAATGTGCCATATTGAGCAAAGCTGTAATACTACTAATAACCCAACCTACTTCCCAGCTATGCCAATTTATTGAGCTTATAAATATTCTGGTGGATGTACGTTTAAATGATAAAGGTAATGTTCAGCTACAACAAATATCTCCCTCAAGAATTATTGGCTTTTTTAAATTATAATAAGCTGTTTAAGAAAAAAACCATTATTAAAGACATGGTGATATGAAAGAAGTTCCTTTCTGAACAAATATGCACAAGTTGCAAAATGCATGACTGTCTCCTTATGAAGAAATTAAGGACATTCTTTGTAAATATAACACAAGGATATCATGAAAATGGAGGAGAGATTGACATTACAATAACATATGAACTGTCATTACACAACTCAATTTATTGGAGAGAGATTACATGCTTTGTCTAAAATGATTTATTTCAGAATTGATGTCAGTATTAATACAAGATAATTGTTCCCTTTGTGCTCTTTGGAATCATTGTTAATTATGGAGGGAATAACACTGATTTCAGTGTTGTGTGTTATTAAGCAAAAAAAAAAGTTAAATCAGTCATTTACACCACTTAAAATCCTGTACTTATCCCACAACTTGGTTTCAAGTGAAATCACAATTAGCAACATGCCCATGGCAAACTCCAAATATGTGTGCTGAAACTGAAATTCCTATCACACATGTTTCTTGCTTCCTTTCATCCCCTGCCAGAAGTCTAAAACCCAGAAGCACTGAAAGTTTCACCATCAGCTATCATTTAGCCCAAAGTCCCGTGTTGATCTTCTACTTTCTATATCAGTGTTGAATCGAATTATTATTGCTGTGTTTGAACTATAATGCAAACATTTCTGAATGCACACTACAAAGAGAATATTAGCTCATAGGGGGTAAATTGCCTGATCATAAGGGATATGTTTTAGTGAACACAAATAGTTGGCACTAACATATGAGAGCTCTTGAATAAGTTCTCAAATCATAATTTACCCTCCATTGAGTAGCATAAATTTAGCTGGACATAATAAATTGGAATTGTGAATTTGTATTCTATGCGTTAATCTCTTTAATATGTTTAAGACTTTTTTTTTTTATTCTTAGGGAATATATCTTTTCAAAATATATAAACACTACTTCAAATGTCGTCTTACAGAAACATCCACTGAAGTAGAAAGAAAGAAGGACAGAGAGACTTTACATACCCAGTGTGGGGAGGGTAATTAGTAGGGATATATAGCATTGAAATATCAGATGAAGAATGTAGTCCCCATGAGGAATTTTTGAAATGTGAGTGATGGGGGTTGTTCCTCTGTGCTTTTTCCAGGTGACTATAGCTATAATCAAGTTTCTGGTTTGATAACTCTAACGATAACAACAAGGATATGTCCCACCTTCCATTCAGCCACTTATCCAGGGTCGGGTCGCAGGGGCAGCAGTCTAAGCAAGGATACCCAGACCTCCCTCTCATCAGCCACCTCCTCTAGCTCCACCGGGGGAATACCAAGGCATTCCCAAGCCAGCCAGGAGATGTAATCCCTCCAGTATGTCCTGGGTGTGCCCCGGTGCCTCCTCCCGGTTGGACATGCCGGAACACTTCCCCTGGGAGTTCTTCAGGAGGCATCCGAGATAGATGCCCAAACCACTTCAACTAGCTCCTTTCGATGCGGAGGAGCAGAGGCTCTACTTTGAGCCCCTTCCAGATGTCTGAGCTCTATACCCTCTGTAAGGCTGAGTGCATCCACCCTGCGGAGAAAACTCATTTCAGCCGCTTGTTTCCGCAATCTCATTCTTTCGGTCACTACCTAAAGTTCATGACCATAGGTTAGGGTAGGAACGTCAATCGATTAGCTCCCTCTTTACCAAAACAGACCGGTACAGCGTCCGCATTACTGCCGACGTTGCTCCCATCTGTCTGTTAATCTCACTCTCCCCTTTTCCCTCAATCGTGAATAAGACCCTGAGATATTTAAACTCTTCCGCTTGGGGCAGCAACTCATTTCCGAACCGGAGAGGGCAGTCCACCTTTTTCCAGTCGAGAACCATGGCCTCAGATTTGGAGGTGCTGATCCTCATCCCAGTCACCTCATACTCAGCTGCAAACCACCCCAGCGCATGCTGCAGGTCACAGCTCGATGACACCAGACCACATCATCCGCAAAAAGCAAAAATGAGATCCTGAGGTGCCCGTACTGGGCCTCCACCACCCCCTGGCTGTGCCTAGAAATTCTGTCCATAAAGATTGTGAGCTGAATCGGTGACATAGGACAGCCCTGGCAGAGTCCAACACCAACCGGGAATGAGTCCAACTTACGACTGGCAATGTGGACCAAACTCTTACTCCATTTGTAACTCTACCCACCTAATCCACATTGCACCTGACCCCCACGGCTCCCCCTGCAGGTGGTGGGCTCATTGGAGAACAGACCCATGTCAGTAGTTCGGGCTATGCCCGGCTGGGCCCCATGGTAGAGGCCCGGCCACCAGGCGCTCACCCTCGGGCTTCCGTCCCATGCCTGGCTCCAGGGCGGGGTAACATGATCCTGTTTGTTATTTATCGTCATAAGGGTCTATTGGAACCGCACTTAGTCTGGCTACTCACCAATTTGCTTTGGGAGACCCTACCAGGGGCAATTTCCCCCCACAACCTAGCTCCTAGGATCATCGAGGCACACAAACCCCTCCACCACGTTAAGGGGCCCACCTTCCCACCTTCCTTCATCAAAATTCTGCTGCATATTTATAATATTCCAGATCAACTGTATAATTACACTAATCAAGATGACACTTTGACATGATGTTTGGCTGACTTACTAATATGGAGAATAATAATGTTTTAATTATTTATTCACTGGAGGATCACCATACAGCAAGCAGCCAGTTTCTGAATCCACTCCACAACTTGGCTCAAACCTACTAATTACCGCACCAGTAAATAATAGTTTCACCCTTGTACACTGGTCATAAGTTCTAGCCCATCGCTAGGTATTGCGAGGTTCCGCCAGTGTTTCTGACAGATATTTGCATTGTCATTCAGTTGCTAACTCAGTTATTAATCAAGATCATTTAAAAAATCTTTTTTTTCTTTACCTTAATGAAACCAGCAAACAAACAAATAAATAAAAGACTAATTACAGCAATTATCCTTTAGACATTTGCAATGTAAGCTAGAAGGCAGCATGACTGCCATACATCACTATTTTAAAGTTTTTGTGCTTACATAAGCAGCTCAAGTTTGCAATGGTTTTGAAAGTTCTAAATTATGTTTTTTAAAAAAATCATAAATGCATTTTAATGAGCATGTGTTCTTTTGGGTATATATTGTCGTTATATTTCAGCTCTTAATTATTATGTAATGGAATTCTACCGTAAAGTTACATCAATAGGTGAGGTTAATTACTGGCAGTTCCAAGTAAAGGCTCTGGGGACCTATGCCATCTAAAGATAGCTTTATCACATTTAAATATTTTGTTAAAGCTACAGAATCTGATTACCTGTTTGAAAGAAATACACTACATACTGTGGCAGGACAGTTATTGGAAGTTTTAACTCCAGGATATGAATGGAATTCATTAATTACAGTACCACTTGTTAACCTGGGTTCAAATTTTCATCCCGCGAGCAACTGCTCCAGGTAATGAAGCAACTCAGTAGCAAAACTCTGCTCATAGCCATAGAGACAGTCTGGTGACACTTTATGATGAGCTTGGAAGTGAAGCTTAGTAGCAATTTTGCACCGATGAAGTGACTTATTTTGAGCACCCAATGAGAGGGAGATTTAAATGTGAAAAAGCATGCATTTATTCCTAAAAGTACAAGAACCACACAACAGACATTGCACATAACATAAAACTAAATATAAAATAACAGAATAAAATCAAACAAACATCACAGAATATGGAAATGCAGTGACCAGATTTAAATGGTTTACCTTAAATGCGTCAGGGTCGGTGCCCATCCTACCCTGTCTGATGTGTTCCTTGCCCCTAGTGTGTTACCCTTGTTCCCCAGACTGCTGCATAGCTCACTGCTGCAGCATGGGTTTGAGGCTGGCCTTAGGTCAGCCTTATCTGTTACTTTGTGTTTATTGTTGTTTTGTATTTTATAGGTTTGCCCTGCTTGTTTCCTGTTCTCCGGTCTTGTATAATATATTTGGTTCTGTTTATCCTGTGTATCCTGTGTTTATCTGTGTAGTCCTTTGGTTGCTTCCAGGTTCAAAGTTTCTAAGACAGCAGTACACAAGCACAGGGTAAAACAGTAGGCACCAGGAATGGTCAGAAACCAGCCAGGAAGAGGGCAGAAGTGACTTTCTAATGCCAGAGATGATTGTCAGTTTATCTGGCAGTGCCTCATGAATCAGAGGATGACTTCAAGTGACCTTCAAAAGGAATGGGAAACATTAAGTGGTGTGAAGTGCACTGCTAGGACCGTTGGTATCAGGCTCCTAGAAGCAGGACTGAAGACCCATAAAGTAAGGAAGAAGCCCTTCATCAATGACAAACAGGGAAAAGCCAGGCTGGAGTTAGCAAAAAAATGCACATTTTATACAGGGGCATACCCAAATAAACAGAGGAAAGAGTGAAACTGAAAATTTTGCTGTAGTCTCATTTTTTTCCGGAGCTGTATATATTCCACTTACCTAATTGTCTATGTGAGGGAGATAGAAGGTGTGTGTGTGTGTGTGTGTGTAAGCATTGGTCTCCTTTGTCTCATTCTCTTATCAGGATTTGAGTGTTTACCCCCCGCTTAGACTAGGCCACTAAAGGGGGTACCACGTTTGGATTGTTTTATGTCAAGTTTCCCAAACCTCTGGGGCATGGGATGTTAGTCTCCCTTTTAGCATATTATCTGGGTGCCTTTGCTGAATGTGTGTGTGTGTGTATGTATGTGTGTGTGATCCTACAATATTTATAAATGTTTATAGTGTACTGCACACTGCACTAAACAGAATAGGGGGAATCAGCTGCAATATAAATACTCACAGTAGGTTTGCATACTGTAAATACAGGTTATTCTTTTTATTTATTCTGAGTAAAGAAGAGATCTAAAGGAAACTCCAACTTGATAACTTTGTTTTAACTTGCATACCCGTTACATTTTACAGAACATAAAAACACTATCATAAAGTCATGCTCTTCTTTTTCGCCAACACCTTTTACTTTGGGGTGCACAATAAAGTGAAATTTATAGACAAAATACTTGTGAACCCTAGTGTAGTGAATAATAAGTGACTGCGGGAATGTGACTGAGACTGAGAAAGGGTGATGTGAGATGAGATGCTAGATGCTGAGATGCCATTCAGCGTAAATAGCAGTCAGAGAACTGGTTATTATACTGCATTACACATACCTTCATAATACATCATAACACATTCATAAAGTATTATAACCCCTGCTGTAACTTTATTAAAAGGCATAAGACATTATAGTCATATGTATCATGCATTATGAATGTTCTATGAAGGTGTCATCCATAATGCACAATAAACACCTTAATAATGCAGCACAAAACATTCTTAATTCTTATACTGAACATCATAATGTATTATGATGATATTTATAATGCATTATAGATGAGACCTTCATAGAGCATTCATAATGCCTGAGAAATATGGCTATAATGTGTTATTTATAAATTTATTTATAGCCATGCTTATAATACTTTTTGAAAGTGTTACAATGAATTATAAGAGCAGTTCTTACGCTTTATGAATATGGGCTGCATATAAAGTGTTACCAATATTTTTATTATTATAATAATAATCTTAGATTTTTATGTAAATTTTTTTTCTTGCATTATGTGTATAATTTTATTCCAAGTTTAAAAATACTTATTTCTGCTTTCCATGCAGCTTAATTTGTTTTTCAATTCTGTCAGATTGTCTGTTCGAAACAGGAAAATAGTATTTTCATTTTTATTATTCAGCAAAAGTGACCCTGGCTGCTTCTTCATTTTAGCAGTGATGATGCACTCTTCCCTGGGGGGGGGGGGGGGGGGGTTTCATCTGGTACAAGTAGCTTCTCAAACTCTTCATTAAAATTATATGTTCGGTAGAAGAACTTTGCTCATAAAAAATTTATTACATAATGCAATAGAATACATAATGCAGTGTCTACTGCTTGTTTGACATTTGACCTCTCCTATTGCTGTGTCCTTCCTTAACTTGAAAATGTAGCCCAGAATCAGGTTTATCTGCGAGTTGTTGCCATGAGGCATAAGAATTATCGAGACATTGAATAGAGAGCGATGCCGCATATGGGACTGCATTGCAGATCGGACTTGTCGATCCATTTGATTTGGCCCTTGTCAAATTCACTCAGATCTTTACATCTGTCTATTTCTTATACATTCAAGATGTTGACTATGAGTACTGAATCCCAGACTTTGATTTATATATATCCTGGCAGGAAAACAGCGTTGAAGGGGCCATGGTCGCTGACTTGGGAAAAAGGTAGTGCCTCCCCCCAGTGGGTAGGTACAGGTCCTTCAGTGCTGGGGTGTGCTGCAGGAGACAATGGTCCCCTCAGGGCAGTTGTCGTTCAGGCTGCTCTGTCGCAGTGGAAGAGAGAGAATTAGCAATTTGCTTACCCAAGATTTTCTTCCCAGCAGGCATTAAGCTGCACTGTGAAAGAGAATTCCACTTGCTGGTTGGGGGCACACCAGCCATACCTTATTACCATTCCTCACCAATAGATGGTGAGAGATGATGAGAGAGGTCAAAGGAGAATAGCTAAACTGATTCAAACTAATAGGAAGGCTATAGTAACTGAACTAACCACTGTTTACAAACATGGTGTGCAGAAAAGCATCTCGTGAAAGGTGCTAAAACAACAGAATATCAACTTAGGTTCTACTCCTATCAGCTAAGAACCGGGAAATGCGGCTACTGTGGGCACAGACTCAGCAAAACTGGACAGCTGTACTACAGATTGGAAAAAGGTCCTGATCAGATTTTCTGTTGTGACATGAAGATGGTAGGGTCAGAATTTGGATGACTATGTGCATATTTTCATAATCACAAATTTCTTATCCCCTAATGGCTTCTTCCAGGAGGATAATGTTGCAAAGCATAAATCATCTGAACCTGGCTCCATGAACATAACAATGACCTCTGTGTGCTGAATTGGCCTCCCTAGTGTCTTGGCGGGCAAAGCATGGACAAAAAAAGGGCTCCAATACAAAAAAAGGAGTTTATTTAGGAAATTCATAACACTGGGGAAGGCACAAAATAAAGGGGCTGGGAGGGGTAAAAAAAAACAGGAAATAACTGAAGGAACAAAATAAAGAAACCATAAAGGAGTATGACTGGTGAGCAGAGTATCACAGCGAGCAGGACTAGGAAACTAAGCAAGAAAACTACATGCAATATCATTAACACACCAAAGAAATGCAGTGACACAGTAAGGAACAAAAAGAAGGCAAGCACTCAAATACATGAATACAACCAAGCTAACAAAGGGGCAGGTATAGAACATAACCAAAACAACCAATCAAAAGAGGAACAGGCAACAAGCAACAGGTGGAGTAACAAAATTAAACGGGCACAGAACTTTAACAAACCCTGAAACTAAGAGATATTGACCACACAGCACTCAGAACCACGGAACATAGAAACAGAGGACTGATTATACAAGCAAAATGAAACAGGACACAAGCAGGGAAATCAAAACAGGGAAGCAAAGATAACTAATAACAAGCATTAGGGGAAAAAACAATAACCAATGAGCAAACAACGCAGGTGAGGCTAGTCTCTGGCCAGACTCTGTCCCACAACCGGAAGGTTCCCAGCCTCTGATCCACACGCTCAGCTCATTGAGCCAGGCAGCAGTCCGGAGATCATGGAAAACACACTAGGGCGGAAGGGCAAAGAGACGGGGGGTGGGGGAAGCGTGATAACCAGCTACATATGACACAAACATGCAAACTGACAAGTTATTTTTCTGTCACTCCTGCCAGCAGACACTTCTACTGACCATCCCACTTCCTCCCTTCTTGTTTCAAATCACTTGCATCTGTCCCTTGTCTGATCTTCATTAGCCTTTTATACAGATACCCACCTTTGTTCTCTTCATTGTTAGTGGGGTTAGTGTAAGTGTTGGTACTGCCTGCCTGTTGCCCATAGTAGGTACTGTGCCCATTGCTGTTTCCCTGACCCTCATTCCCATGTTAGTTCACCCAGATGTTACATGTAAATTGTCACTTCAAATGTCATGACATAAACATGGAGCAGAATTTCTTAGGATTTTTTCCAGCATGTTATTCAGTCTTTGTTTCTAGCAAAGAACTGCCTACTGCTCCAGTGACAGAATCCAGTTGCCAACCAAAGGCTTTGAATGCATGTTGATCCTTTTGAATGCTACTGAAAAGTTCCATGCCCTTTAGATCACAAGGATTCCAATTTAAAGATATTTTAGGAATTGGTTAGTTTGGGCTTGTCCTGATTAATATTAGCCGTCTCCTACAGTTGACAAGCTCCATTCATCCCAGGCAGTAATGCTTTTGACAAATAAAGCGATATCCCAGGACACAATGTAAAGTCAGCTTAATCTCGGTTAAAGGACTTCAGGGCAACTACAGGCTAGTATATTAGCATATGTGGTCTGTAAAATTTGAGGATTACCCAAAAACACTGGATGATTCCATGCAGCGGCTACACAGTTTATCAGCACATTCAATCACCTCAGCTCAGGGATTGCCAGATATAAGTATTCCTGGTTGAAATAACTCAGAGGCTGCACAGTGACAGCACTGTGTATCTCAGCTCAGGGGATAGTCTGAAATTGGTATATCTGATTTATTCAACTCAGCGGTTAAAGTCAAAAGTCAGCATGTTTGGTTAACTAGCTCAGGGACTGACTCAGGATATCCAGTGAGCTCAACTCAGAGGCTGAAAAGTAATAATCAGCATGATTAGTTAGTTCAGGGACCAGTTCAAGAGTAGTATGTCTGACAAATTCAATCCAAAGGGGATGTAGTTCAGTGGTAGAGGGCATCATTTGCAATTATGAGGCCCCAGGTTGAATCCTTGACTCCTTTTATACATGCCTCAGTGGCAATGAACACCTAATCTGTTGTGCTTTACATACATGGATTCTGTCAGACAATGGGTATTGTCTGGTTCTTGCAACCAGTTTGCATTGTGTTGTTTTGCTTTTCACTGTCTGCACTGTTTTGTCTTTTAATCCAAGTATAGCAGGAGAAGCAAGGATTCCAATGCGCCTGTTGCACATGGCCAGTAAAGATCTTGAAATTTTGAAAAATCTTGCAAATTGAAATTTATCATTGTCACGTCGGGGGCGGGCAAGGGAACAGGCGAACACAGGACTTGAGGGAATCTCCCGGTCGCAAGCTTTATTTCGCAACAGAGAACGCGAACACGTGACTTCACGAGACTTCAATGACAGGACTTGGGAAACAGACTTGAATGCGGACTGAAATACATCACTGATGAGACATAGACTGGAGACAGCTGGGAGACGGGAGGATTCCACACGAGGGGAACGAGGGGGCGTGGCACACACGGGGACCGGACGGGGGAACCCTGACAGTGACGCTCCCCTGAGTCAATTGATTAAACAACAAGTTATGAATACAATTAGCAAGTTTGGTAGAAACAACATACACCAGATACAAGTAAATCAATACAAACAAAAAAACAACAAAGAAAGTCATACCGGCGCCAACAGGAGATACACAATACACCAGGACCAAAACAAGGATCAAAGCAGGATGTAAAAAATACAGATTTTCAGTTTGTTTCAGTTTCAGTGTGTTACAGATTGTTGTGCTATGATTATTTTTCTTTTTTTTTTTGGATATGTATCTTTTAAAATAATGAGGAGTACAATATGTTAACCTTATTTTTTGTAAATTGAGACCAAACTTATGCAATTTCATTTTAGCTATAAACATTGTTTTGCTTTTTCTTTCTTTAAAGTTGAAGAGGATGATAAAATGTTTGAGTCTCATATAAACAGTGCAAACAGAAATATCTGAAACACTAATTGAGAAATCCTATTACCATACAGTGTAACAAAATGTATCAACTGCCTAGACCACATAAAACCACTGCTGCATTTCTCAGGTTTTCTAAGTTTTATTGCAGTATAGTGAATTGTTAATAATTTTGGGTTAATAAATCAAATCCAACAAACTAATAATGCATCTGTGCAGTCAGGACAACACCTCTTCTTGCCTGCCTCTTCAACTGCTTATAAAATGGCCCTTCACAAGTTGCAGCAGCAGCATGGACAGCAGTTCCCTGTGAGGATTCAGCACTAATATGGTGGGAGGCTTGATCCAGGCTTCTTCCTTCATCAACCAAGACTAGAGGCCACTAGTCAGGGAGGATGCGTCAGAAGAGGATGGGCAGCATAAAAACTGCCATGCCCTGATGAAAGGGGTACGTGATGGGGGTGGCAAACCTTCCAGATTGGAAGAGCCTGTCTCCGTCCAGACAATGGGGAAATTGGGACAGTGCCAACAGCCAGCTGCCCATGTTTCCCTCCCTGCAGCTGAGCCTTACTTGGAAAATCAGAACCTGCTATGTCTATCCATCCATTCGTTTTCTATACCTGCTTGTTCTATGCAGGGTCATGGCGATCCCAAGCCTATCCCAGAAGCTACTGTATGGGCACAAGGCAGGGAATAAACCAGAATGGGGTGTGCGCGTACAGAGCAAAAGGCATGGAGGATAGGAAAAAGAAAAAATTATGCATGTGAAAAATAGGCAATAGTGGAAAAAAAGAAACCAGGAAATAGGAAAAAGACAAAAAAGGCATCACTTGTATTGTTGTCTGAATGGTTCCAGCTAGAGCTTTAGGCAATAACATGCAGCTCAACTCCTGCAGCTCTCTTTGAAGAGGAGTTTTGCTCCGGGCAGCCAGAGGCAGCTGTGGGAAATATTGTTGTCCAGCCCTGCATGATTGGCAGCTGACCACCATCCCAGTTGTGAAATCGCTCCCCCTGTCCACCGTCCATGGTGCTCTGCTGGATTTCTGGTGAACAGTCTGCTGCCCAGAGCGGCTTGCAACTGGCATCCCCAGGGTTGGTATCATTGCATTCCCCCATCTGACCAAGAGCTACTGTGATTACCTAGTTTCCCAGTCCGGTTCTCAGGGACACATACTCAGTCCATGTTTTTGCTCCCTCCCAGCTCCCAGCCAGATAGTCCACATTTTGCTCCTAGCAGGGAGCTGGAATAACGAAGTGTATCACATCTTTGCCAAGAGATGCCAAGCTGTAGGAAATGTGCAGCAATGATCACAACAACAGAAGCCATGACAGCAATGGCGGTGATGACACTGTAAGACCTCAGCCTGGGTAAGATGCAGAGGTAAAGGTGACCAGTGCAGAGATGTCACAACCTTTGGATTAGATCCAGTTAGGGCAAAGGTTAGAGTGGTGATTAATTATTTAATTTTGACTATGAATACCTACTGCTTCCTGCAGGACAGCCTGACAGTACTTGACATCCCAGGACTGGGATATTCATCTTCCTTACTACAGGCATGCCATTCTTGCAGGAACCCACTGGGATCACCCCAGCCATATTACATTTTGGAGGGGAGATCCACACACCAGAGATTTTGATCCACTTTTGTTCTGAGAAGCCAAGTGTCCATTATTGGTCCAGACCTGTACCTGCAGAGGGTGTGGCACCTGCTGCAGCACCGGAGCTTCAAGCATGGAGCCATTCCCAAGAGCTGGTATCCGTCACACATCAGTAGTGAAAAGTTTTTTACTAGCTGTGTGTTTTGATATGTTCATTTGTCAAACATCTTTACACAGTTTTTTTTAAATCTATGACCTTGACTTGAGGATGCGTGGATCTACAGAAACTTTGATTCTTTTAGATGTGAAAACCAGTTCGAAATAACGATTTATTAAAGAATTGGACATCACTACTGTTCACTTGGATAGCTGTTTTTGTGTGCAAGTAGGGCTTCCCCAACTGTTCCCATAAAGTTGGAAATACAGAATTGTCCAAAAAGCATTAAGAATTTCCTTTACTGGAACTAAGGGGCCTAGCCCAACCCCTGAAAAACAGCCCCATACCATTATCCCTCCACCAAACATTCTCCTGGCAACCACAAAACCCAGACTCATCCATCAGACTGCCAGACAGTAACGCGTGGTTCGTGACTCCACATAACACGTTTGCACTGCTCCAGAGTCCTGTGGCAGCATGCTTTACGCCACTCTGACACTTGGCATTGCGCTTGGTGTTGTGAAGCTTGCAGCTGCTCAGCTCCGGGTGCACAGTTTTTCTGCTGGGGTTAATGCCAGAGTTATTGAGTCAACAAAGTGTTGTGGGGGGGGGGGGGGGGGGCCTCTGTGGGTTGGGACTCAGAAGGCTGTTGGTTCAAATCCCATGGTCCCTGGTTGGCAGATTGACCCTACCATTCAGCCTGATCCTGTGACTGTTGATCCTGCTGTCTCCCCTAAGCTAGTTCCATGAGGTGGCCTCCTGGAATGCTTTTCCAGCTGTCCTGATGGAGGTCCCACATATATGCTGAACACTTATTAGACAGTTTTCCTTCACACTCTGGTCAAACTCCTCCAAACCCATTCCTACTGTGTTGAGGTCAGGTGGCCTGGTCACGTGATGCAACAGTATCACTCTCCTTTGTAGGCGGCTTGGCATGTACAAACTTTTGACTAGTACCACAACCCGTAATAGGACAATCGGTTACAGAAAATGGATGGATAGATATATAAAGCTCTGGAAATTTTGAAAATTTGAAATTGGAAATCTGAAAATTTGGTTTCACTAATTTCTCTATTTATGAGTATGTGTGAAATATATTCTCTATATAATTATTTGCAAACTGCAGTGTGGTTCTTCTGTGTCTTATTAATGAAGGGCTTCTTCCTTTCTTTATGGGACTGCAGTCCTGCTTACTGGAGCCTGAGACAAACAGCCCTAGCAGTGCATTTCAGAACAACACTTAATGTTTCTCATAAGTTTATGATCGTCTCTGGCATTAGAAAGTCGCTACCTTTACCTTTACCTGGCTATTTTCTGATCGTTCCCAGTGACTCCTGCTTCACCTTGTTCTTGTGTACTGCTGTCTCAGAATTGTTGAATGTGGAAGCAAGACAGACAGACAGACATTTATAAATATATAAATATATATTAATATATAAATAATAAAATATACTCTGAGACATAGCAATCAAATCAAATAAAATAGAATCAGCCTCTTTCTATTGCATAGTCATGTTTAGTTGTCCTCGTCCCCCTTTGTCCTCCTGTTACCCCTCCCCCTCCCCCCCAATGAGGATTAAGCAGTTTGATGGCGTGTGGGACAAAGGACTTTTTAAGTCTGCTGGTTCTAGACATGGGGAGAAGCAACCTGTCACTGAGCAGACTCCTCTGGTTATTTATGACAGTGGGCAGAGGATGCCTGGCATTGTGCATGTCCAGCAGTTTTTTTAAGTGTCCTCTTCTCTGCCACTTTCACCGGGGTGTCCAGCTTCATGCCAACCACAGAGCCAGCCTTCCTGATCAGTTTTTCCAGCCTAGATGAGTCCTTCTTTGCTGTGCTGCTCCCCAGTATGCCGGCAACCACCTACTGGTAGAACATCCATAGGAGCTTCCTGCAGATGTTGAAAGACCGCAGCCTCCTGAGGAAATATGGTCTGCTTTGGCCATTTTTATACAGGTGCTGTGTGTTGTATGTCCAGTCCAGTTTATTGTCCACCCACAGCCTGAGGTACAGTACTTGTATGTGTTGACAACCTCCACTTACTCTCCCTCTGTCTGAACTGGTAGTGGACCTGGTCTGGACCTCCCAAAGTCCACTACCAGTTCCTTGGTCTTCGAGGTGTTGAGCTGCGGGTGGTTTGTGTGGCTCCACCTGTTGCTCAGTGTAGCTTTCTGCGAGTAAAACCAGGACTTAACCAGGATTTAAAATGCAGATTTTAAAAAAAATAATTTGAAATTGAATCGTGAGAGTTGAAATTGAACTAAGTATAGAGCATTGCATTATTCAAATTGCGCAATTCAGATTCAAATATTCAGATTCAGTTTGTGCAATTCAAATTCAAATATACCTGATTCAGATTCAGTTTCTTGTGGCACAAATATCAGCTCATAATTGTTCTCTTAATTTTTTTCCAGTGCTGTAAAAATATATACATAGATTGTGGATTTTTTAAAATCATCCTAGGCCATTACAACTGTGTTTTTACTATGCCAGGTTGACACATTTATTTTCCTCCAAATTCATCAAATGACAATTACCAGACCAATTTGCTGAGAGGATTATCTGTTCGCTTAGCTTTATTTTCATTACCCCCTTTTCTGCACAGCTCCAAAATCTCCATTGATTAGAAAATGGGGCTTCAATTTAGGAAACCCTCTGGTTAATCAAACCTAATTTCCAATGTTGTTGAAAACTTGATTGGAAATTAGTGCACCTGATGTAAAAAGTTGGACTTGGGCAAATGGAAGGCATAGAGCGACGAGCAGTAACCCTGCCAACACCACAGACTAATCATAAGAAGTCAACTTTCAATTAACTCAAACCAAGGACTGTGGTCTCTGGCGGCAGTGACCTGGAGGACTAAGGCTTAAGGAGGAACACTGCTTTTTGATTTCTGGAATTGGCAATCTCTATAGTGCACACTGTTATTGGGCCCATTGTACACCAATATAACTAATTGCTGCTTTTTTGGCTGATATTTTATCAGGTTTCAGTCTCTGCTTTATTTTTATTTGCATCAATTTCAGGCTCCATGTGATTCTGCACTGGTTTAGTGGTTAATAGTGGGTTAGTAGCCTCCAAGCTTGATCTCTTAGGATAGTATCCGCTGTTCCCAGATCCCGGTGCCAGCTGAAACTGCAGGTGGTTCTTTTTATATCACCAAACAAAGCTCTCTACTAGACTCCTGCACCTACACTGTTCCTTATGAATCATCAGGGAACTCCTGTAGATGCCAAAGCATATGTAGTACCTGATGTCTGTTGTGTAAATAGCAATCTGCAACGGTGACATTGTTGTGCCTTGGTGTACCCAGGAATAGTGCAGCATTTCTTCAGATATACAGTTATAGATGCAGATGAACTGTGGCCCATTAGCAGGGTGACTGAAGGAACCATGTCATGCTCAGTGTGCATCACCTTCAGCTTCTTTCTCTGCAGGAAAGGCTGGATGATCTAAGAAGGGAATCCACATGATGTTGCTGTCCATGTGGGAGTTGGCTCCGTGATGCAGATCCATAATATCCACAGCTGGTAACAAAAACTGTGGGAGAGTTAGAAAGTCCTTCGTGGGTAGGCTGAGATTCTGGGTGGGTCTCAAATGTCTTTGTTACATGGGATGTGACTGTCACTGGTCTGTTATCATTTCAGGCACCAGAGTATTTTTTCTTAGGTATAGAGCATAAGGTTTTCCAGACGGAATAGGCGTTTCACAGTCAGGTTAAACCTGTCCCAGCTTGAATGTAGCAATATGAATTGAATGTATGCAATATGCCAGGGGTGCCCAATACGTCGGTCTCGATCGATCGCGAAGGTAGTGTGAGTAAATCGCATGACATTAAAACTTTGTTACGTTAGGATCTAAGCAGGTATAGTAACCTTTTTCTTCTAGTGCGTCACTACGCAGAAAACGCAAATGTGTTGCAAAACTACAGCGAGCAAAGTGACCCAGCTAGCCTTCCAATTTATATCTACTAAAAATGGATATAAAAATGTATTATTGTGCTTTCAGGGTTCATGCAGTGATGCAAGGTTGGGTTTGCCAACATATACTGTACATATAAATATATATATATATATATATAGTTTTTTTAATGTAGGTTGATCATTTCGGCTTGGTCATTTTAAAAGTATCTTGCAAGCCAAAAAAGTGTGGGCACCCCTGCAATATGCTCTCTAGAGCTGATGCCATCAAGCCCTGCTGCCTTGCCCGTGAACCTCAAATACTTCCAATTACCCATCAGAAAAGCCCTCTTCTTCTGAGTGAGGAGTGTGCTGAGCAAGGATGCATAGAAGACAAAGGTTGCAGGCAAAATCACTTGAAATACAGGGACATATAATGTATACGGGTTTGAATATGTCTTAACTGGAGAAGACAGTCTCAGCCCGTAGGTGGGGCAATTAACAGCCACCTCCTGCTCCCCGTTATCACTCTTTGTGGGCAGCCATGAGGAAACAATAGTTATTTTTGGACTGTGTGGTGCTGATCACCCCCCAGTGGATTGTTGTGTCACTGGAGCTTTTTGATATCTTTTAGGGCTTGTTGTCTGGGAAACAAAGAACTCTTTTCCGGAGAATTATTGCATCCACACAGAAGCTGATCTAGTCAGTAATGCAGTGAGAGAGCGAATAGGTGTCCTTACCTTCCAAGTCGTGAAAGCGGATCCCGGTTCATCACCCTCCAGGCAGATCTGTTGTTGCTGCACAAGGGACTTGTATTTGGTGACCAAGTCGACAAGCTCAATTTTCCAACCAAGCAAGGGGAAAGAGGGCAATCAGGGGCATATTTAACAATTTTGGGTCCTCTGACAAAATGTGACTTTGGTCCCCCTGCTCAATTTTACATATAATTCACATTTAATTCTGGGAGTGTCAACATTTGCAAACACAAAGGCTGGGTGCTGACTATTGCATAATATCGGCGACCCATATATTTCGCCAAGGGCGTCCCTCTCGGACCTTTGTTTAACAAACTTCAATTTAACATATTCAAGGGCCCCTGCAAAGAGCCGGGCCCCCCTGAATCAATCAGGGTATTCATGTCCCTGCTGCATCCCTGAGGGCAGCATAACCGTATGTGCTCAAGACAAGTCCCTGGTTCAGAATATCCTTGTATTGCACTTTGCATGCTTTTTGATGCTACTCAGTGTATTGCAGAATGACATGTGACTAAAGTCCCCAGCAATGGCATTTGAATAAGCTGTGTAGAATAAAACAAATGTTCAATAATTAACAATGAATTGCTTGTATATACACTAAGAAATAGATGATACACATACGTGGTGCATGAACAAGATTGGCTGAGTCATTCCTGTTTACTATGATCTTGAACTCAGCACATTTATTCAAAATCACTGAAGTCATTAACAAAGAAGTGGAGCTGGGGCAATAATCTACAAAAACGTGTCTGACTAATTAAAGTATGTTTAGTTTTAGACTTATGAATCATGCAGTTCTTTTTAACTTTGCGATTACCAGTTCAGTTAACTGTGAATTCTGTCAATGGGGATGATTCGGTGATACACTGCTACAAGAAAATAGGAAACAATGTTATCATAAAGGTATTTCAGAATGTGTATTAAAAGTTGAACATTTTTCATGTTGTCAGCACTTTACTGATGAGAGTTGGCACAAAAATATCAGACTACTAATATTATAAATAGGGCTACAAATCTGTAGTTATGGCTGTTAAAGTGTTCATATTACTGTACTTATACCTGGCATATGGCTATTTATTTCAAGTTAATGACACCACTCATTTGTAGGAGCAGTGGACTTAATAAAAAGGTATTATAAAATAAAACATCTGATACAGAGACCATCAGACTTCACATTAGAACATCGGGAATTGCATTCATGCCAAATGACAAATGTCCTGTATTCAACCTGTCAAAAAAAAAAAACTAACACTCATTATTTTTGCAGTCAGTCTTCAATAATATTTTAAATTTGTGTTCTGTGTTAGCAAAACACTTTGGGGGTGATTAAAACCTATTAACAATGAACTATTAACCTATTAACAGCTGAAACAAGGAGCAGTGCAAATAAATGAGAGAAAATGTTTTCCTCTATGTATCAAGGACTCTTGTACCCAGGAAAATAAACACGTACACACACAAACAAGCAAACAAACATGTACAAAATATGTAGATAGATGAATGAAGGAGAAACAAAAATGCATTTGCTCTTTTCAGTTGTGCCCTTGTCCATCTGGGTCACACTCTGCTTATGCTTCTCTGGTTTCACTGAGGTATGGTAAAACAAAAAAAAAACAACAGTTTCCTCACTCAGTGTCAGCTAATCCCAGGCTTGCTTTACATTACTTTGCCTGGTTTGAAAAATGTGCTGATTGCTATGAGAATCTTTTCTTCATCGCTGTGAATCTACAGGAGTTTTTAATGATATACTTGTGATATACAAGAGTATCTCTTTTAAAACTAATTTCTTTAGCATAATGATATTAATAGCAGGAAAAACTGAAGAAATTGTGGTTCTTAGTGGTTTTCATTAACTTTTTTAAGCTCATTAAAATGTGCTATTCTTTTCATCTTAATTCAGCCATTTAAGACAATGTGATAAACCACAGCGACTCACCAATGTACCCAATACAATCTGCTAAGGATGGCAAGACAGTGAGAAAAATGGCCATGTATGTTCAATGTGTCAACTTTATGCAGTGGAGAATTATGATAAATCATTCAGTCTTTTGATTGCTTCTCAAGGCTGGCAGGCTTATGGGAAAGATTGATTAGCTACTTGTCAAAAGTAAGCACAAAGACTCAAGAGCTGATTCATCACATGATGTTGAGATGCCATATACATTTAACATTATACGACTTATGGGCAAATAAAACCAGCATCCATTGTCCAGGGCGTCTAGAGCCTAACCCAGAGGGTACAGGCACAAGGCAGGGAACAACTTAGGATGGGGTGCGAACACATCACAGGGCACACTCACACACCATCCAGCAGTTTCAATTAACCCCAGCTTGTTGTTGGGATGGGGGCTTTGCAGTAGCCAGAGAAAATCCCACAACAAGAGCATGCAAGCTCCACACACATGGAGCCATGGCAGAGACTTGAACCCTGGTCCCTGAAGTGGGAAGCAACAGTGCACCACCATGCCAACTCAGCTTGGCAAATGCATTTTTATACATTTCATATTGTTCCTTCGAGAGTTTCTTGAGAACACAATTGCATAGTAGTTTGTTATACCAAACTTATGTTTGTGCATAAAAAAGGGATAAAGAATAACTGACTTCAAGGGCTTAACTGTGTTGAACATGCAGGGGATTGAGGTCTCCGCCCATTTTTTGATTATTTGGGGAGGGGATGTATTGGGTGGTTTTGATTTACACCTTTGACTAACCTCAGATGAGCCGTAAGGCTATCTACCTTCTGTGACAGCTGCTTTACCCAGCCTATACCTGGAGGTGAGGAGGCTGATGCTCCAGTAAGCGGTGGTTTTTCCAGCCACCACATGTTCCAGGTTGTGGCTGCGCTAACTTGACCACCCAGCTCTTAGAGATAATCATTATACTGCAAATATCACTGAAGCAGATTTTTTTCCTTCCTTCGCGTTTCATTTTCAAGAAGCAGAGTAACGGGATTAGGTGTATTGATCTGTTTCGCCAGGGCAATGATTAATGGTTTATATCCAATATACGTTATAGCAGCTTGTTAAGAAGTTGACGGTACTTCCAAAACCTGTAACCATTATTTGACCATTTAGTATCTTTTCTGTACTCAATATGTCAATCACAAAATTTTATTTACCTTGTTGAACTGGCCTCTTGATATTTTCCTTTATTTATCACCCCGATTTGCCCTGTTCTCAGTGCATCCTTGAAAAAGACTTTTTTTTTACACCTGAAAACCTGAACCTGAACGTACTGAATCCACATTTAACTTGTTTCTGTTTTCCATCAGACCAAAAAAACATTCATATAATGTTACTTTAACCTGTACTGCAACATTGTTAACAATCTTAAACTCATTTAGTTATTTCTTAGATTTTTCTGATTTTGCATAAGATCTTGTGAAGAGAATTACTGTACTGTAATGCACATTTTTTCAGCTGCAAACACCACCTTTTTTATCTATATGGGGTTGCATGTGACAGTTTTGAAAACTGTTGCTCATCGCCAACTTTTATTCAATAAAGTCTAATGAGGAAATCAGGGCGGTGAAAAAATAACCTTCCAATCCTAATGCATAAGTCTTATGCAGCAGAGAATTATGATAAATAATTCAGTCTTTCGATTGCTTCTCAAAGCTGGCAAGCTTAAAGGGAAAATTGATTCATTGCTTGTCAAAGGCAAGATCACAGACTTAAGACATAATTCGTCACATGATCATGATATACCACCTATACATTCAATTTTACATAACTCATCCTATGTAAACATAGAAAAGTTTTGAGAATTATGTTCATTTTGGATCGACCAGAGCACAAGGCACAAGGCTGGGGTATAGCTTGGATGGGATGCCATCTATTGCAGATATCGTCTATTAAAGACAGAAACAGACACTCTAATTCTCTTCAATAAACAACCAGGTTGACTGACTGACAACCTGCCTGTCTTTCTGTCGTTCTGTCTGTTCACACACAAACCAGGCTATTTAGAGACACACAATAGCTGCAAATGAAATGTCTGTGGGGAGAACATAAAAACCACACACACACACTAGCTAAGATAGCAATATTTATAATATAATATTTGAAGTGATGTTTTACACATTTTAACGTAATTACGATGAATTGAACTTTTTTGTATGCTATTTCAAAATGTATTGAAACTCTTTGACTGTTACAACCGTGCAAATTACAAAATAATTGTAATATTGTAACAATATTATTTGAATAACAGAAAGGTGTGCTGAATTCAAACCTCTGTTTTTTTCACAGGACTGATATACAGCATTTTTTCACAGTATACAGAAATCCATTTAGCGATATCATTAAGTTTGCAGAAATTGTTTTGCTACTGGGTCTTCTTCAGCTGTGTTCCTGTAGTGGACCTTCTCTAGTATCAGGCTAGCATTGCCAGTAAAAGTGAGCTTTGCACTCAAATGGTATCTCAAGTTCGGGCTTCATCACTGTGCTATGTGCTTTTATCCAAATAACCATCTGAATTTTAATCTCTCCATGCTCATTGGTCATCGATGTGAGTAATGTTGAATGACAAGGGTGATCATAAGGTTGCTGGTTTAAATCCCAGGGGTCGAGGAAATATTTCACTGTTGGGATCCTGAACAAGGCCGTTAAACCCCAATTGCACCAAGGATTGTCTAACCTTGCTTTCACTTAAAAATGCTTTGGATGAAAGCATCTGCTAAATTAATAATAATTAAGATTTTGTCTGTGGTAGACCAAAACCCTGCCTGATAGCTGTTAGCAGAACAGTACCACAATATAATCATTTCTGATTCTGTACCTCACATTTTACACAGATTCTCTTAATCGATGCAGTCAGGCGTGATATTTTCAGAAAATTCATATCAATATCAATTCATTTCTGATTAGCCATGACATTATAGAGTGCATTCCAAACCTATTCTGCAAATTGCACAAGTAAGCCAAAAGGTCAAGTGTTGACAAGTATGAGGCATTCTTAACATTCACTTCACCTGATAAAAATTACTTTATATTCCTCTATATAACCCAGAATATCTAGCGAAAGATGTCTGCAAATTTAAAATAATCGATGAATTGTCAATAGCAATATTACATTTTTCAACAATACTAAATAAAACAGTTGTTTTATTCATATAAAATGTGTTATACTATAAAAATAAACAATATATACAATTGTTAAAAAAAAAAAATAATTAAACTGAATAGGCATTTCTTGAGGCAGCCTCCTCAACCACTAGCTACCCAGTCTAGTTGCCCGAGTTGAAATTTCGATTCATTAGCAAGACCAGCATTACATTAGCAGCATTTCTTTTGCAATTTTTTGATGCTTTATAGCTAGACAAAATAATATGTTATCTGTGCATCAGATACATTACTTTAATACATTAGTATATAAGCAAATAAACATAGATAGATAAGGCTTCATGATTGACATTGACCCATTCACATACAAGAGGGACATCTTCCGGTCAGTACTTTGTGTCTATTGACCCACTGATTAAGCCTGGCATTAAACTATTCAAAAGGTTGAACTCCTGGATCATTCAGAATTTGCTCATATTGATGGGAAGACTTAAGCAATTGAACTCTTTTTTCAAGTATCGATTCATTCCTAACTAGAAAAAGTTAGGAGACCGTTCAGAGTTATTGTAGGATCATCATAAATGTAATTTAAGGGTACCTGCGATAGTGTACTGTGGTCTACATACAATATTAATTTACTGTTATATTTACATTTACATTCACTGTTTAATTTTACACAGTTTAGCATTCTCCTTGGTAAAGTATGGGAATATATTGCATTCAAATTACATTATAAATTAAGCTATAATGCAGTAGGATCAGGGGGTCTATATGCTTTTAATAAACGGCTTTTAATTTGCACATGATTTGATGTTTAAAGAATGGATTTGCCCATTAACTATGACTCTCACAGCCCATCACAAGTATACGTACTTACTTTATATGGTAATATCAAATCATGAATCATTCATAGCAGTATTAGAACCATTCTCCCTGAAGATTTAGTATTTAGATTTTTTTTTAGCAAATTTGCATTGCATCACTGTTGTTTCCTGCAGTATACATTTAGCTCATTCGCAGAACATTTATTTGTTCACTGTGCAATACTACTTATACTTAGGTTGTAACTCGCTCATTGTGTGCTATACATTCCCTGTGACTATCCTTAAAAATAAGTTTGAGAGCTGTTTTTGTTACAGCGACACAATGATCGCATGCATTTAATTTCCACTTTCAGTTTCAGAAAAGACAATGTATTTCTGGGCATGCTTAACCCGCAAATAGATTTTGCCCAGTATCAATATGTTAGCTGTTTTCAGAAGAAAAAAAAAATTTTCAAATCCATTGCTCCTTATAGCTGGAGGCAGGCATGTTTTTCTTTTTCAAGAATTGACTAAGTTGGTGTGTGTATGTATGTATGTATGTATGTATGTAACGGTTTTGATCTTCAAAACCTCTTTTCATTTCATAATATCTCTTGTATGGCCTATTTCGTGGAAAAAGGTCATGCTACTCAGGTGGAAATAGGGGGCGGATATCAATAAAACAACTGATAAACTTGACTGATCATGTCTTACCACATATTCCTAAAAGAATTCATTATGAGGTGAAAGAATTTAACCTTGCTTACGTGAGAATATTATATAAAATATGAACAGACTATTCATACAGTACCAGTCAGAAGTTTGGACACACCAAGCCAAGCGATAGTGTTATGTCACATGACTTGGCCATCTAACCTGAGTTTGACTAGAAATTGAAGGAAAAGTAGCCAGGGAACGCTCAGCATGTATGTGAGATCTCCTTCAGGACAGCTGGAGCATCCCAGGAGGCCACCTGAAACTGCCGTAGAAGAGAAAGTCCCTGGAGCAACTGTGGTTAAGGGCTTTGTTCAAAGGCCCGGTGCCGGCATCACTATGCCAGCCATGGGATTTGAACTAGCAACCTTCTGAGTCCCAACCCACATAGCTATCCCTCCCCCCCAACAAATGATTTCTTCTTAGTTTAATACTTTTTTTTTGGTTAGTGCATAATTCCATACATGTTATTTTATAGTTTTGATTTGTACTATTCTCTGTTGGCCCTGGGGTACTAAGGTGTTTTTATTCTAAAAATGCAAGTATAAATTGTTCTGCCGCACCTTCGTGATAGGGGCAGTGCAAAGAAATAGACATGGTAGGGGTGTGATGATTCGCTCATGATGTTAGTGGTCCTCTGCAAGCAGAGGTGTTGTATATGTCCTCCAGGGTGTGTAGCTGGGGTTTTATGATGACCAGGAATTTGAAACTGGAATCCACCTCAGAGCTACATTTCCTGAAGTCGATGATGAGCTTCTTGGTCGTAATGCTTTTGCATGCCAGGTTGTTCTCTGAGAGCCATGTTGACACATTCTGGGCCTCCAAGCTGTAATATGACTCATCGCTGTCAGAGATCAGCCCAATCACTCTTGTGTCATTAATGAACTTATGCCAGTGTTAAGCATCAGAGCGGAGGAAGGAATCTGAGCTTAAGAGTCTAGTTAGACAGTTAGTCAGGAAGTAAAGTATCCAGTTGTAGAGAGGCTGGCTGTGGTCCTTGTCAAGTCATTTGGAGTTCTATTCAAAATTGTAGCTCTAGTCAAATAGCATCCTTGTGTGTCTCTTGGTGTTAAATGTGGGTTTGGGCAGTGTGAATTGCAGTGGATATGGCATACTCTGTGGTTCTGTTCGCTGTGGCAGGAATATTGATATTTGTTCAAGGATGGCTGCCTTGATGTCCATTAGGGGCAGTATTTTATGATGAGAAACATCAATGGACAAAAATAATTCAGGCTGCTGGAATCTGTAACTTTTGACAATGGTACAATGATGGCTTACTTGGGGTGTATTGGGATGATGGCCGGGAACGGAAACAGGTTGCAGATATTGGTCACTACTTCTGCCAGCTAATCCCTATAAACCATCTCAGTATTCCATCCGGACCTGCTGTTTTCCATGCATTCACAGTATGTAGCATTGATTTTACATTGTGCGCATGATGTGAATGCTTGATTGTTTGCCTTTGTTGGGGTTCTGATTACATAGTCACTGTTGCCTTTGTGAAAGCAAAGAAGCTGTTTAACTCCACTTATAGCAAGGCATTGTTGCTTGGCACGAGGGCGTTCTTGCTTTTAAAATCAGTGAAAGACTAGATACCTTGCCATACTTGTATGGGGTTGTCATGTTTTGAAGTATTCTTAACTTTGTTTTTTGCAAGCAGCCTTGGTTCTTTTGATGCCTCTTTTCAAGTTGGACACTTCAATGTTTCTAGTCCTGAAGCCTGCAATTCAAGCCCTCAGCAGTTTCCAGAAATTATTAGTCATCCAGGTTCTTTGTTTGGGAAATGTTTGTTTGGGCATGTGTTTGTCAACAGTAACATTTGCAAAACAGTTTTCTTTTGTGCTAAACAGTACTGTGGATATATATATATATACCTCAATGTTTGTGTGAGGTGTGAGGAGGTATCATTATGCCAACTCTTTACTGTCCTCATCATGATGCAGACAAAGGCAAACATGGACTCCAGCTGTGGCAAAAACACTACAGTATCTATGTTTCATCCTTCTATAGTTGTTGTCAAATCACCAAGCACTGCTTTAGCATTAGCATAAAATGGTACCTATACAGCTGTAATAATAACATTTAACTCTTGTAGGAGTACTCTCAGTATACTGAATTTAATCCTATTGATAACCTGTGGTCTGATTTGAAGAGGGCAGTCCACAAGTGCAACCCTAAGACTATTAAATATCTTGAAATGTTCTACTGTACATTGACGTGTGCTGCAAGATCTCGCCATAAGTGTGCCCAACCTTGTCATACATTACAGGAAGAGATTTCGTACTGTTATCTTCTCCAAGGGATGCCTGACCTAGTCTTGGGTGATGCTTAACATACAGTAGTGTGTTAGAAATGAGTGCCTGTGTCCAGAAGACCACAGGTCTGAATTCTATTTAAGAATGTGCTAAGAATTCTTAACTGGTTAAGGGGCAATTAATTTCACATTAATCACATGATACTAAATACAATTTATAATAATAATAATAACTACTTAAGACATATACCCCTTTAATTTTGTAAGAGTGGAGACATATATACTTATTCACAAGTAGATTTTAATTACAGAGGAAAATGTAAAATAATCAGTCGGCGTGCATATATTCTGAAGGTACGGTATCACTGCTTCCGGGCTTCCTGCCTGCGTCACCAGATAAAGCAGAGAGCATTCATTTATTCCTCTAAACTACAAATGGATTAGCACCGCACAAGTGTCCCACTTTATTGCAAGGGTTCCTCAGATCATACTTAGAGATTATTAGTATTATAGTGCCCTTCTCTATATGTAACAAAAATATGAATCAAAAACACTGGACAAACAAGGTGAAGGAATGGCTCAGAGTGAGTGAGAAGCATATAATTTTGGATATCAGCTATCATTGCATTGTTCATAAGCTTTCTTATGTAATTAAGCAAATCTAGCACTGGGTGAAGCAGAGCGGAATTGAAGGTAATTTTTTCAATCAATATGGTTTTCTTAACAGTAAACAAAAAGTCTTGAGACTTTTGGAGAATCATGCAGTTGGAGACTTTTTCGAGAAGTGCTCAAATGGGGTATGAAATGCCACTCAAATATACTCATATGCCACTACCAACTGCAATTTTACCCTTGAGGTAAGATGAATCATATAAATTGCCTTGATAGGTACGCAGTTTAATAAATTGGAATAAGCTGCATGAATTGCTATTGGTGATAACATTTACTAAGCAAATCAAGAAATGTATTGAAGTACTGTAGCAGTCTGTTCTAGGCCAGAAAGTGAAAGGACAAAGAGGTCAATTGTGGGCATAAGAGAGGGTATATGTTATTATACAGCAGCTCTAAATAATGCTGAAGAGAGTGTATGGCAAAGCTCCATCAGAGAAGCACTGAGCCAGTTTGTCATAACATGCCATCCACAGAGACATTATTGATCACATTTGGAGCTACACCTGACTACTCCTGGGATAAAAAGATATATCCATGCTGTCATGCCTGTGGCTAAGGAGGTCTTTCTGCTCCAGGAGAAACATAAGCAGGGGGCCTTTAAACTAACACCTGTGTCTACTGTTAGCCAAGAGATGACGGATGTCATAATATACAGGCACACTGCAATATGACTGGTTCTGAGCTAGACTCTGAAATGGAGGTGTTATTATTACTTTTATTATTAGTATTGCTGCTGTTTTTGTTATTGTTATCACAATCATAATAATTATTATCATATTATCATCATCATTATAACAACAACAATGATGATTATTATTATTATTGTTGCTGTTGTTGTGGTTATCATTACTTAAAAAAAACTGTTTTGGTCCAAATCTAAGACAGTATGTGTTTTTTTTGTCCAAAAGTTACATCTAAAAAACTGGGCTTGTCTTTATATTCGAGGGCTGGAATTTTAATGTCATTATACACATTCAACAGTAAATGGTGTATGAGTGCTGATCACATTTTTGCAGACCACCTATGACTCCAAGGCAAACTTTTTAGTTTGTTCTGATTCCTCCCATGATTGGCTGACATTGTTTGATGGCATGGGATCATCAGGGATAACTGTGCAGTTATCGGCATGCTCTGCACCATACTGCATGTATCTTTTAATTGTTTAAGTCTGTGTGATTTATGTTAACCATAAATGTCTTCACCATGTTATGTTTCCTGTGGAGTTTGTTTCTTTAGCATGTAACTGTCGTTTAAACTTCCCTGTCTATGCCACTGCTCGTATACCAATGCTGGCTGTTAATGAAAAAGTCACTTTCGTTTTAAAAGAGCCCCTCCCAACACCACATTTGTTAACTAGAATTTCTGCTGTTCAATGCGCTTATTATAATGCGATGGCCTGTGGGTGCTTTTTAACTGTGAGATGGTTAGCTTTTGATATATTCTTGTCAAATAAAAAAATGATTTGTTTTTTACAAAGATATGATTCGGTATTCTGAAAATGTTTCCAAAAAATAGTTGCTGAAAGGGTCGTCTTATAATTAACAACTAATACTTAATAATACTAAAATGGTGTTGTTGTTGTTTTTGTTCATTATTTATCAATGTATGCAGTTTAACATCTGGGAATTATACATAATATAATATAACTATATTAAAACAGCAACACATTTTTTTTTGTTTAATTAGTATATACATTTGTATCACCCCACTACTAATCAGCATATTGTAGAATGAACAAACTGTGTAAGAGGGGATCTCGGGCTTCTGGCTAGCCGTTACACCAGAACCTTGCCCTTTGGGTCAAAGGAATAGCAAACCCCGTCAAATTTACAGTAGCAAGCTGGATGAAATGCTGGACAAACACACAAGTGAAGTAAAAGTATTTTGGCAGCATACCCCCTATAAGGGAGCTATAGAATTATAGAAGACACAGAGGTTTCGAGGCAAATGGCCAAGGACAGGTGGCCAGATTCAAGCTTAGATAGAAAGAAAGAGAGATAGAAAGAAAGATGGACAGAAAGATGGATAGAAAGATAGATAGATCGACAGAAGATAAAATAATACAGCTGGTGCAAAGCATTCAACGAAAGTTCAGGGCCTCGGATGATGGTTGCTGGTGTGCTCATTCTGAGTCGGCGCCTTTTGAATTAGGGAAAAAAAGAGATGGTGGGCGTCTGTTACCCACTGAGTGCTAGGGGAAAGTGGCAGAAGACACAGAGAGTAGGAGAAAAGGGGGAAAAAAACAACAACAACAGCGTCGAAATGGGCCAATAATAAGATGATGGAAAATCCACCGAAAGGGAAAGCGGCGAAGAATGCTCTGATTGCTCAGTCGTCTGAGCGGTTCCGGCCAGAGCTTCAGGCAGTAACGTCCTGCTCAACTCCCACAGCTTCCCAGAGTGTGTCTTTTTGAAGGAAAGTTTAGCTCCGGGCAGCCAGAGGCAGCTGTGGGGATTAATGCTTTCCAGCCCTGTGTGATTACCGGATGTCCACGATCCAAAACCAGAAATCACCACTGCTGTCCGCTGTCCAAGGTGCTGCTCTGGTTCTGTAGTGGGCGGTCAGCTAGCTGGAGAAACCTGGGTCTGAGGGTCCCGGGGTTGCCGTAGAGACACAGGAGATATGTTCAACAATCATCCATCAAGAAAGGACACTAAACAGCAGAAAGTAAATGCACTTCCTTGCTTTCTAATCAAAAGAAAGCATGTGACTTCTCCTGCGCAGTCACCCCTTAGGAGGTCATACCTATTGAAAAACCTTGTTTTAATGATTCTGATAATTAGGAAGTTACAAATTATCTTATGCAGTCAGATTATTAAAATCTGTTGCCCTTAGGTAATCTCAGGTAAAACGTGATTCATATGCTTGCTTTCATTTCTGTCGTTGCCTGAAACCTAAACAGCTTGCCTTACCTGGAATATACAAGTTGTTTTGAAAAAGTGAGAAGTCATAGGGTTAACACAAGGTTAACAGCTAAGTAAAGCAACCAGATATTTAATGACTTTAATCAATGACTGAAAAACATAAGAATTGGCTTCTTCATAAATAAAATCTTACTCTCAAACAATAGCTTCACCATAATGAGTTTAATGCTACTCATCGTAATGAATTAAAACTTAACATTCAGTGTTCCTTAGTGTTCATTATACAGAGACTGAGAAAACGTCCATTAAATTGTTCGGATTTAAATTATATATGAGGTCGAGGAACAAGAGACAAATAAGGGCAAATAGTCTCAAACAACTAGTCTTAGCCGACCCCCCCCCCCCCCACTTGATGAACAAAACTCCTTCTTATGCACATAATAAAACACATTGTAGAATGACTAAATCATGATTGTTTCGGTTTTATCTTAAAATCTACTAGTGCCATGATAAAATATAAATCTCAACATCAAACATGGTAGTAGCAGAAATCCACAGACAAAAAATGATCTCTTCTTATTTATTAACAATTAGCTCACATTGTATGTACAAGTTCCGCTAAATTAGGTTATAATGGGCACCATCTGCCTTGGTTATAATGGGTACCATCTGGAACAAACTTAAACTGATAGTGGACCAGTGAAAGAGCAAGTGAATAGGCAGACAGAATACAAATTGTATGAAAAATGTTTAATGAATATTAAATCATGTTAATATTTCCATTATTAATAAGCCAATTCTCATATTACTTCTCCAGCTTGTTCCTGTTTTGTGTACTTTATTTAATTGAGCTTATTCTTGAAGTTTACCTTTAAGTTTGAACAATGTAGATTAACAGATACATATATTTACTTATCAGATACTTTTTTACAAAGCAACATATAAGTTATAATCAAATAGTAGCTTCATCCAGTGATCCTGGAGCAATTGATGTTAAGGGCCAACAGTGAATTCATTGTGTCAGCCGCAGGATTTAAACTGGTGAACTTCTAATTATGGTCAAAGGGTGCTAACCTGCAAACCACAGAGGTGGCAATTAAATCTATTTCTTAGCAGTGTATACATTTTTAAGGCTTGAGAAAAGTAGGCATGGTATCATTTATGTCCTTGCTGCCTACTTCACCCATATATAGAGATTGCATATAATTTTATACCAGCACCTGTCCAAGAAAAGACAAAATTAATCGATTTATGTCATAAAATCCCACACCACAACTGCTCCCTTTGCAATTATGCTGCTAATTAATGGCGGACATTAAAATCCTTTCCACTCCATATCCCTCCGCTCATTAATGCCATTTCTGAGTCATTTGTCTGTAGGTCCTCACTTGCACTCATTTTTTTTATTTTTAATCTGTTAGCATCTTTCATAATGTCAACATGTGGTTGTGGGAGGGGGTGCCACAGCCATGGGACAAAATTAAAAAAAAATAGAATTTGTTGTGCAGGTTTAATCCAGGTTCTTTGATTTCTGGCTGCAATTCAATGATGTGCATAATGTGCAACAAAGGCAACACTGTGTGTTAGTGTGTGCGTGTATGTGCCCTGTGATGGACTGGTATCCCATCCATTGTGTCCCCCTGTACTGGATTTTAAGACTGATAGATGTATTGGCCAAAGTATTTTAAGATTACTAAGGTTATTACTGCATGCCGATTAGAGATGCAAAGTGCTTCATTTCAACAAGCTCTGATAAAATGTGAAACAGCAGGAAATAGTAATAGTTTTTATGTGTATTTAATGCTTAAAAACACTTTTAGAATATGATCAATCCATCCATCCATGCATCCATCCATCCATCTAGCTTTTCAACCATATACCTATCTAGTCCAGGACCACTGGTGTTTTTGGGTTGTATGGATATTATCCATAGTATAATATTAAAACATATATTCAGTGCATATAGAGAAGGAAAATATGCTGGACATTGCTTAATAAGTTATTCTTATTTTAGTTAGAATATTTGCAAAATTTGTTTATTATTGTTGTTTTCTTTTTCTTTGTATATGTTTTTAAACAAATAATATGCAATTTCACATAATGAAAAATGGATGCTGTAATTGCTATATGCTTTATACTCCATCTATCCATCCATTTTCCAACCCGCTTATCCTGTTCAGGGTCGCGGGGGGTCCGGAGCCTATCCCGGAAGCAATGGGCA
>JAODKL010000002.1:21663967-21688299 GCA_026780765.1 Petrocephalus schoutedeni | reverse complement strand
ATGCTGTAACTTTTACAACAACAACAAGTTTTTTTTTTTTCTCTTACACCTATATTTCATTTAATTTTGGTTACATTTTGTTTTATTAATTTGCTTTGAAATGCCAGCTGGATGAATGTCATCAACATATATTCAAGATCTTTCAGCATGGCTGCAGCACTAAATGTCAATGGGAATTTCTGCCGTCTTTGTAGTGTCTCCCACAGTTCTACTTGCAGTTTTTTCTCCAATTTTACAACCATACGAATACGCCATATGAATATATCTGGAATGTCAAGCCTATCATTATAGCATTGCCACAGGCTTTGCACCAGACTACAGGCTTGCTTTTTATCCCCCAACCATGTTCACAGAAATAAATGGGAGACATAAACAGGTTCCTTCTTTTATTACCTTTCCTTTAGCACTATTTCATAATAATTAATCATTTTCTTGGCTCATTATCTGTAAGCAATCCTTATAGCAGTTTATCATATTAATGATGGCCATTGTGTGTGATGTATTTTTGTTATATTTCATTTACTTTATTTTATACAGAACCCACAAATTATTCATTATCTTTGTTCTCTTGAGAGACTGTTTCAGATTGATATTTACAGTAATAATTGATTATTATAATATAAGAAACAAATCTGAAAGAGAACTACTAGGCATTACTGAAGCAGGCTACACAGCTACTGTTCTTAATTTGGCATGCACGCGGTTATGTTTGTGTTATATGTTGGTATCTCAAATTCAGGTGGATAATATGCAAAGGGCAATTAACTGTCATTGTTGACACACAACAACAGGTCCTCTGCATTTAACCATTGTGACATAGCAGTTACTAGATACAGCTAGTTCAGCAGTATCTTTATGAGGGTACCTTAAGATTAGGGACTTGAACCAGCAATCCTTTGGTTACACAGTCACTTCCCAAACCATTGCGCCACCATTGCCCATCACCACCATGGTCCTCTAACATAGAACAGAACTCTGTCTTTGAGGAATATCTGGAAGCCCAAAGACGGTGTCATTCTCTTATCAGTGGGAGGTTTCGTGAAACCTTCGTCTAAACAGCATATGGGGTTGAGATGGTTGAAATGGTACGTAGCCTCAGCAGAAAGAAGGCACAGAAAGGTCAAAGTCAGAAGATAAAAGTACAAGAAGTGTATCACATGGTCCTTGAGAACATTTTATCCTTATATAACGACAGAGATTTGAGATTTGTCTGGACAGGCCGAGGTATGTAAAATGGATAACTTAAAATAGTAAATTCAATTTAGTCTTATATTTTCGACTAGCATGAAAAAGTCTCCATGTCACATATATGTTAGAGTCATACCAATGTAAATGTCTGTAATGAGGTTTATATGTATTTTCATACTGCAATACAGAGCACATTTTTAGTTGTGGTGATGTATGTATCCATGAACAGAGAGAGAGGCAAACATGCTCGCCTGACATGACTGCACTGGAGCATACCTGAGGCAGAGACGCAGCAGTGGCCTTGTACTGTATAAGGCTAGAATCAGACATACTTTTGGTTTTTAGTTGTGGAAGCAACCTTGGCTGTTACGCCTGTTCTCTGATTCAGTTATATCGATCTTAAAGCATTACAGTGATCTATTATGTAGCATAATTTGTGCTACTTTGACTTGCCTTTTTAAGTATATATAACTTTTCATTCGACCATTTGACTAATACATTTTACATTTATTTGACATATGACATTTGATAATCCCACACGGCACAAAATTTATTTGGTATGCTGGGATCTATATTTATTGAGTCAGACTGAATTTTTTGAGGAATAACTACAGAAAGTGAGGGAGATGAAAAAGGTACATTTTGCCGACCTGGTTGGGATCAAACCAAAGTCAACCATTTGAGCACCATGCTGTAAACTATAAAACAATGCAAAAATCGGCGTATACAATTTGCATACATAACAGGGTTGTGCGCCATACAGAACTGAGTTGAGAATGGCTTACTTCTATTAATGAATTTGACAACAGAATGCAGAATTGAGAATCAAATTCATATTTTAGGAACTAGAATTAAAATGGAATTGAATTCACATAAATTCATATATATGCAGCTGTAACAATCAGTTAATATTTCTCTATAAATTAGACATAAAAACGCCAACATACATAGCATGAACTGTATCACTGTCATAAAAATGTAATTCTGTTTGTTCATTTATAAATTTTTTGTAACCACTTGTCCAATTCACAGTCGCGGGGGTCCGGAGCCTATCTGGGAGGTTAAGGAAGCAAGGCAGAGAACAACCTAGGACAACCCATTACAGGGCACTATCACACACCATTCACTCACAAATGAACACCTACGGGACAATGTTTTGTAGCCTGGCGGAAACTGAGAGTTGTGAGGCAACAGTGTTAACCACTGCGCCGCTATGCTTCCCTATAATGCTATTCAGAATGATAGAATGATACATTTGCAATGTCACCTGTGCAATAAATAATTGAACTGTCATTCTGTGTACCACGGTGGAAGAGAACGTCATACAGTGATACAGCAAAGGGTTTTGGGCAACACTCGCAAATCTCAGTCATTCTTTACAGTACCTACATCATTAGTTATATTGTTCATTATACTCTAAGAAATAAGAAAATAAGAAAATACTGGAATACTTCTCCCATCCACCTATACGTCCAGATATTTGTTCAAAGTTCTTATCGCAATGAGGGTCACTGAGTGGCTGGGAGCTACTCCCAGTCAGCCAAAGGTAGAAGGCTGGGGTGCACCCTGGATGGGAGGCTAGTCCATCACAGGGCACTAGTTCTCCCATGAAAAGCAGAACTATTTCTGCGTGTTCATTTACACATCTGCTTTTTATTCTTGCAGTCCAGATGTATTAATGTATTAATTTGTTGCTTTTCTATTCAGAGTGCTTTCCTGCTCTGTACTTCCTGAGAAAATCAAACTAAATTTCTGAACTGGATGAAGATATATGGATGGATGGATGGATGGATACAAGGATGGACGGATGGATGGATTGCAGTAAGCACCAAAATACTATCTATCTTTTATCTCCTATACATATACCTATATCCCATCTATCCATGTCTAGTACACTGGGAGGACAAACTTTTTTTTTTTTTCTTCTCTTCCAAAAGCAATTATTTTAAAACTTCTGTGTGTGACAGTTTTATAATGGCTTAAATGAGAAATGTTTATGTCATTAATAATATAACAAAAGATGTTGATAATTATTGCTAAAGTAATGAATATTGAAAAACTTCTCTGTAGTATTCTTCATATGACATATAAAGCATGGCAAACCTTCTACCATCTTCTAGTAATGTGTTGTCTACTTATAATGGCTAATAGTTAACTTTAAGAGAGAGCTCTAAACTAATATGTAGGTAGAGTTTAGAAATGTATGCAATGGTGTTCTTTATCGCTGGCCAAATCACAATTTAATGCAGACACTTTAATACAGAGCAACAATTTATTTCCCTGCATTCTGTTATTAATGTGGCCATACCAGGTTCTCGGTTGAATTCTCAAGGATTAATGGAAGAAAATTTATTTTCAATGTGAAAATCTTTTAGCAAGCCATTATCTTATTTCGTTCCTTCCACACAACAAATCATACATTAGTTGGGTTACTGTCAAGTTTATAATTTGTTATCGGAGCCTCAAATGCCCTTCTGCGGTAAATATCAATTCAGAGGATCATCGAGGATCTTGGTTGATTACTAAGCCACTTAGGATCAGACATCCTGTATATCTTATATACTTGTAGTAGAAGTAATGCGGTTCTGCCTGTACTGCCTTCTAAACATATACAGTATCTCTATGAAGATAAATATCTTTTAAAAAAATATGTACTGCAAAAAGGACTAGAGTATTCAAGATTTCTGTGCTATGCAATTAATCGAACAACAGCACATAAAATAGGTAGCCATAAATAACACTAATTTAATATAATGTGATGATTATCTGGATAACACTATTGAATTGTTAGTTGTTTGGACTATTTGGGGCACCAAAAAAATTATCCATCTTTATCTCATAATGTATTTAATAAAGGAACTTAATATAAATATAAATTGCTCCCATTGTAATCATATAATTCAAATATTATGTATTAATGAAAGAGTAACTTGATGATTTATGTCCAGGGTAGAGACAAAATAATGAAAACATCACATGAAAAAGAAGAAAAATCAGTACCATTTTAGTTTAAGGTCTGCTCCTTCACTATTAATGAAATGTTACCAATCATTTGATAATTTGGTTTGATAGTTTTACGAACTGCTCTTAGGTTGGACCGTAACAGAAGGGAGAGGAGAAGTGTTTAATGCTACAAAACAAACATTTATTGGCACGTAAATGGATTGTGGAGATGTGGCAATATGGTAGTCAAAAGGACGCTAACAAATGCAATATCTTAGTATAATGATCGATTATTTGGGCTGGTGTATATTGTGTGAACATAAAACAAAAATTACGTGACAAAAAACTGTCAATGAAACAACCATCCAACATAAATACAATATTAACCACACAGAAATGAATACAGAAGTAAACAATTAAAGCAATTGGGCATAAAAATATGCAATAGCAATAATAACGAAATGAAGCTCAGTTGTTGCTCTTCATGTAATCTCCTCTGTATAAAGACATCTTCATGGGGGGAGACGTACAACCAGCCCTTCCCCAGTGGATGACGTGGACTACCCAATGCCCAATTATTAGAGGCCACATGGAGGAGACTGAGCAACCAATACAAGTAAAGATTGTTACATTAGTAAATGAAAAGATTTACTTACAATCAAGGTCAGAGATGAATTACAAAGATATATTACGCCTGTCTCACAAAGTATTTACTAAAGAGCTTCTAAATGCTCAGGTATAACTAATTTCATGGTTTACTTAATAACCCATTTCTTATGTTTGCAAGTTATGTACAGTCTTGAAAATAACAGGAGCAAGCCATGATTGTACAGTAATACAGTTATACAATTGATTGGTAAATAATCTTACTGTCTATTAAAATATTATCAAATGATTAGTAATTGTTTATTAATAGTTAAGGAGCAGACCTTAAACTAAAATGCAATGCTTCAAGTTCTAAGTAAGTAAAAATCAGAATTACAAATACAGGTCATATTAAATTTAATGCATGCTAGCGGTATGTGATGGCTGTTATATCTCACCACTATTTCGTTAATTTACAAGACTGAGAGCCAGTGAGCTCCAACTTCTGTTTAGATTGGTCAGAAAGCTTTGCTTGGGGCTCCGTCCCCTCGTTCTTTGATAACAAGGATCAGGGCTGAGCTCGGTTCTGTTGGGAGCCTCCTTTCTGGGTTTTCATGGCTGCTTTTATCTGTTAGAGTGTTATCTCTGAGTCTGTGATTTTTATTTGTCAGCATCTTGTCTATGGGTTCATGGTATTGGTTAGCTATATTTCTGCACAGGTGATGATGGGTTTCTGGAGTCCGCTTTAGGTTTCTAATGTTGTTTTGCTATTTTTATGTTTCAGGTTCATTTACTGGTCCCAATGTCCTGCTTCCAGGTTATGGTTCCTCCAGTCCTCTGTATCTCAGTCTGCCTTTTGTGCACCTCATCTACTAATGCTTATCCTTTTTAAAGCTCCATGGTCCAACAGATACTAGTTTCCTGTGGTATATGGTCCAGTGGGGAACCATTCATGGAACTTTGGGCAGAAAATCTAGTCTTGGCATGGTCTTGTTAAAGGTTGTTCTGTTTTGTTAGAGGTTGAAGTAAATTAAATTCTACCAATTGCCCTAATTCACTGCATGGCATGCTCTTAAAGAGGGCTGACAAGACGTTTGATATGTATTCAACACTACTTGAGGCAACAAACCGAGCTCCAAAGAGGCCAAATGTTTGCTGCCTGACCGAAGAGCAAATTTCCAAAATGTACTCAGTCCATTTCTTTTTGTTGTTTTTATAGAGACCACCAATGACCTAAAGTCAGGCTTCTTCGTCATATGTTACAGTATTGGCCAACAAAACTCATACTTTTTTTACATTTTTTACAGACACAGACAAACTACATTGGCAACAAAGGAAAAGTTGTCACAAGTCAAAGTTCACTGATGGATATGTGGAAACTAGGTACTATACACTACAAAAACTGGCACATAACCAAAACAGCACCTTTGTTATCTATTTCCAACAATTTCTGTGTCATGACAAGGAGTCGGAGTGCTTGGGTTAAAAATACATTGATTGGCTTTCACAACCAGAACCCAAAACAGAGCACCCCAAAGTGGGGAATCTATCCACAATGCCAGGTTTTCTGTCTGCCGGTCCCTGAGACCATTAGACAGCACACTGCAGGAAATGGGTAAACAATGAGATTTGAGTCTGCTAACTGGATGGACAGCTCTGCACAGAAAGGAAGACTCAATTGCAGAGCACTGGAAATCCAGAAACAGGATCCAGGAAGCGGGGCAGAAAACCAAAAATAGAATAACCACAGCAAATCTAAAAACAAGACACGGGCCACCCAGAATTATGGAACTGGAAACTACAGTATACCCTGCCCAAAACCCTGGAGCAAGACAAGCTGAGTGCAGCCCCACGAACTCGACCCTGAATTAAACAAAGCCCTTAGCCCTATGCTTAAATAGCAATGAGGTTTAAATGAGATCCCCAGCCAACTAACACAGGCTGAAAGCAAGATCACACTGACCAGATTACAAATCACTGTACGAAAACAGGGCAGGTGTGACATGCAGTAAGCATGAAGCATGAAGCAGAAAGCTGAATTTTATGGCAGGAAATTACATCCAAGGCCATTTTGCAAAGATGCATAACTTGGAGTTAGAAACACAAACCCTGGAAACCTGAATAATGGGAAAAAATATGACTTAATGAGTCATATTTCACCCTTTTTCCTATGTTCAGATGGTTTTCCTTGACCCACAATAGCTCTTGCCATGAACACTGGAGTCGTTTGGTACGATTACTACTCAGCATGGTTATATATCATTTGGAATGATTCACCATAAGGTCCAAGCACTGTTCCCAGATTCCAAAATGATAGCTCCCCCATATACACTTCTAAGCAAACATTTTCATCAGGACATCAAGTCAAATGTCTCCCAAATTGATGTTTAAAAGGTCTGATATATTTTTAAATATGTCCTCACTTTTCATAGAATAGGTAATGTATTTCACGTATGTGTGTAATAAATTTAGTCTTGCTGATCTCATGTAAAACCGCACCGAGGTGAAGCAGCCAGTACTTCTGTCTCACTGAAGGTGGCGTGTGTGAACCCACAGGATTATTATTACCGGTAAGATGGCTAAAAATCATAAAATTAATTTGACTATAGCACTTTTATTTGTATATTTGTATTTTTTGTATTATTTTTATGCTGAAAGAGCCACTTGCCATGAACCTCACCGCACGTCACTGGGGTACAATTACTCATAACATATCAAGACTATTGTACAGTTCTAATTAAATATTAACACCTTGGACTATTTTAAGGATACAGTATCACAGCACCTCATTGAAAAAAGAATTCCCTTTCCCCAAGGAATCAACAACTCAGGGTTTCCTTGGTGACAGATGAGAAACTCTATTCTCTCTGTCACATAAGGCTTATTTACAGTTGCAGCTGTTCAGTTGTGCCTTTTTAGATGCTCATCTGTCAACAGCTGCATTTAGGTCATTTGCAAGTATTTGTTTTGAGATGGTAGACAATTAAACAAAAATTTTCAAAAAGCTCTACAAACTACAAAGCTACATTTGTCATAACTGCCTTTAATGCCAGTCAAGCTGGAAGCATATTGATCATTAATAATATTTTAAAAACCATTTTAACCGTCCGTGAGTGTCGGAGTATATATGAATATACAAGGTTGAGACACTGAAAAGATCAGTAGAGCTGGCCTTATTAACTAGCTGCTGAGTGGTCCCTTTTCAGGTATACAACTTAATTTTACTCTTGTCCTATTTTCAGACACAAGGAGGCTACGCGTTTAAAATGGCTTTGCATTTGTGCAGCATATGGTAAACAAACAAATACATAACTAACTACATAAACAAAGCAAACTTCTAGTGTTACTATTTTTAGATGCCCATTAATCATTTTTGTTTGCAGAAGGCATTAATGCACGATGCTGGCTATTTATTTGTGTGTTTATCTTCCTCTTCTTAGTTCCTAAAAAATATTTTCTTTGAAATAAATGCAAATTAAACTCCAATATATATATTTTTAAATTGGTTCCTTTCAACCTTTTTTTTATTTAATTACAGAACACTTATTTTTTTTACTTGTACAATTTATCTTTCATCCTAAGCAGTGCTGCATAGTGCTGCTTATACTTTATTCCATACAGTATATTGAAGGTCATAATGATACCACAAACCACATTGTTAGATAATGTGTTCCAAGTATAAAATATACATAAAGTAGAGACCTTTAATAGGTATTTCCTTGAGATTTTAGTGTAAAAAACAGATTATTTGATACAAAATGTAAACCTATTAGCTGAGCATGGATCCAGTTAATTTCATGCTTGTATACAATACTCACGTTTCCTCACCTTGTCACTTTGGTTCCAGAAAGTCCCAATTGAATTACTTTGGAGTGTGCGTGCTGATCAAGGTGATGGACCACATTGCAAGCACACAGCTCATCGTTTTTTACCACAAGGCAGGAGCAATGACCGCAATGGCAGTAATGACAGTAATGACAACAATGGCAGTAATGACAGCAATGGCAGTAATGAAAATGAAGTCACATATTATAAGCATAATGAAACATGGCCATGATTCTTCTTTTTTCGGTTTTTCTTTGTTAAACGAGTAGACGTTCATCTGTCATTGCCTGCTGGTATGTGTTGTCTGTTGTTTGCTATGCCATCTTTCCTTTTATGCTGCATAGTCTGTAGACAATAGCATAAATGATACTGCATTGATCCATTTTCAGCAGACATGTTTCCCTTTGAAAACAGCAATGATGCCATGCAATAACTATGGTGTTACCTCACATCTCTGTTAATGTTGTGAGTGCCACTCCGATAAGTACTGTTAAGCTGTTTCAGCAGGGTATGAGATTGAAGGAAAGAGGGAAAAGGAAAATATAGACACAGAAAGAACACAATCGTCCTCTTTTCAATTAATCCCATTAAAGTTAAATGAGTGACAAATCAATATGCCAAATTAAGGCATTGCTTATAAAATGTATATTTTATCGATATTCGTGGAAACCAAACTTTTCCCTGCTAGATCTGCAGATTTATTCAGTCCGCCTTTTTTCACCCACTTCAAACTATATTGCTTTTGTTGTTCATATCTAGAATTGAATTTTATTTCTAAATTCCATCCGGGACCGGGAATCAATATTGCTGTAAACATGTTTCCAAGTGTTATAACATTTATTAAATTTAAAGCATTACACACACATTTGCTAGAGTATTTCCTCACATAGTGGTAGACAGTTTCTCATTCTAAAAGCATTAAGGTAGTTATGCATGGCTATAATAAAAAAATTGTATTTATGGGAAGTGAGGGCTAAGGGTACGAGAAAAAGGAACAACTTGGAGGGGGAATGTCACATAACTTGTCCTGACGGTATATTTTAGAGTAAAACAAAAATGTGTGAAAAGTATCAAAAGAATGCAATTTGATTCAATACAATTCAATGCATTGAAATAGTTTTAAAAAAGAATGACCCTTTTCCCCAATTCTCTGTAACCCTTCAGAACTTTATTACTTTTTGACTTTCCATAACCATTGATTCCATATATGTAAAATGTATTGCAATATGAGGTGACGTCAACAACAGAAGATGTATACATTTTTAAACATTGATAAAATACATTATTTAGGATATTTCATTTTCTTAAAATTATTCACAAAGTTTTGAACTGCATTGCTACAGCTGAATGTATAACATCAGATCAAGCCAGGAAGGATTATGTTTTTCGTGAGGTACAGGATTTCTCATATTCTTGGTCAGAAGTCCAGTTTTACACAGGGTTACCAATTTGTGAGAACAATTTCTAAAATTTAAAATTATATTTTGATATCTTTCACATCCCAGGATGCATAGTTTTGCAAGCAGGCTTGCTCGCATTTTATTTTGCCATGTTCATTCCAAATCTGTTGTTCTATAGATAATTGAGTCCTGACAGGTGCAAGAAAATTATGTCAAAAATATGATCAGCCAAAAATGGTGCTCAGTGGGGCTGAGAGGATGGAACCTGGAGGGGCATTTTGCCGTCAGTCTCTGCTGAACACTGCTAATTGAGCTTTTATTGGAATCTTAGCTGTTGACAGCAGAGCTGCAGTCAATATCAGGCAATGACAAATACTATCTGGCACATTTTTGCTATTAAATACCTTGTCGGAATCTTATTGAGTTTCAAGAATGTTAGTGGCAATTGGACAGCATAAGGGAAGATGTGCCTCGGCATATCTACTATTCCAAAAAAAATAAAAAAAATATAAATAAAAAAAGTGGTGCCTAATTTATGGGTTTTTGAAGCAGCTATAAACAATAGATATGTCACTGACACTATCAAAGTGTTCTTTTTAAAACATATTCCTTATCACTAAATACTCTATGTTAATAATGAGAAAAGTGCACGTTAACAACTGATTTTTGTAAGCATAACTTACAAAAACCAATAGTTTAAAAGGTCAAATTTAGGATGACATGCTCCTACCCTGCCATGAAAGGTTTGCAAATAAACTTCTAATAAACCATCTGTTACATTTTCACTTGACAGTAGAAAGACAAATGATGTAAGCAGAGGCCGCATTGTTGGTGGGGTTAGAATTACAAATTTAACATGACTGATCTGCTAATGTTAAAAGAGCAAAAGGAAAAAAAAAACCCTATTCAAATTGGAGCAGACTATCTTGATTTATTTCAGCTCTCGGGGTCTATCTCAAAGGCCTGTTGGAGCTCTTTCTCATTCTGTTACTTTATCACCACCTTACAGAAGAGTTTAATTGATTTTTTTTTTGTATGCATTTCTTTGAAAAACATAGACCTCCCAAACAATACCAGACTGGAATGGAATTTCCATCTGTAGCGTCTCTCAACCAGTATTACTTACTATGGACCTCAACCGTAAATAAAGCAGATGGATGTGACTCAATCGGGAGTAACTCAACATAGGGGATACATACATACATACAGTCATGTGAAAAAGAAAGTATACCTTCTTTCAATTCTAAGGTTTTATATATCAGGACATAATAAAAAATCATCTAGTCTTTAGCAAGCCTTGCAGAAGCAGCATGTGACAAATTAAGTACACCCTTACTGCTTCCATAGGAATTAAGAGGGTGAGTAGCAGCCAGGTGTTGCTAATCAAATTCACTTGATTAACAGATCATCAGCAAGCGTGACCACCTTTATAAAAGCAGAAGTTTGGCAGGTTGCTGGTCTGGAGCATTCAGGTGTGTATTAACACAATGTCAAGGAGGAAAGGCATCAGCAATGATCTTAGAGATGCAATTCTTGCTGCCCATCATTCTGGGAAGGGTTATAAGGCCATTTCCCAACAATTTGAAGTCCATCATTCTATGCTGAGAAAGTTTCACAAGTGAAAAACATTCAAGACGGTTGCCAATATTTCCGGGAGTGGACATCCCAGCAAATTCACCCCAAAGTCAGACTGTGCGATGCTCAGAGAAATTGCAAAAAACCCATGAGCCACATTTCTGATTCTACGGGCCTCAGTTAGAAAAAACCAAACGCAGAATATCAGCATATGCAACATACCAGTTGTAAAGCACAGGGGTGGAGGGGTGACAGTTTGGGTTTGTTTTTATCTGGGCTCCTTGTAGCCACTGAGCGGACCATGAATTCCTTTGTATACCAAAGTATTTCAGAGACAAATGTGAGGCCATCTGTTTGACATCTAAAGACTGGCCGAAATTGGGTCACACAACAGGACAATGATACCAAACACACCAGTAAATCTACAACAGAATGGCTGAAAAATAAATGAATCAAGGTGTTACGATGGCCCAGTCAAAGTCCAGACCTCAGCCTGATTGAAATGCTGTGGTGGGACCTTAAGCGAGCTGTGCACAAACGAATGTCTGACATCCTCAATCAGCTGAAGCACCACTGTAAAGGAGAGTGGGCTAAAATTCCTCCACAATGATATGAGAGACTGATACAGAAAATGATTATGCCAAGTTATTGTTACTAAAGGTGGTTCCTCAAGCTGTTGAACCATGGGGTGTACTTAGTTTTTCACACATGGCTTCATTTTTGTTAAATAAGTAATTAATCCAAAATCTATTGTGTGTTATTTTATACCTGAGGTTACATTTAAATAATTTTAGAATCTGGTAAGGACCAGATGATTTATTTTTATTATTGTCCTAATACTTGAAGCCATAAAACAGAATTTTTAAACACACCAGTCATTAGTCTAAAAACAATTACAGTGAGTTCAAACACAGACTTCACCACGAATATCAAATTATTGGTACTGTAATTAAAATGTTGACTGCCTATTCTGAAGTACTATCCCTCACCTGCTACTGTCTTTATTGTTATGTTCCAAGAGTATATCTGTTCCATGTTCCATACCCATATGCATTCCTTCCTCATTGTTGTTCCCCTGGGAAGGGGTTCATAAAAAGAAAAATCTAAGTACCCTAAGCGATGATGAGGAGAGAGCTGGCTGGGCAGCATGCAGGCCCCTTTTATCCTCTCTGTAGATTTAGATCAGTTTATTTATTTATTTATTGGGGGGGGTGGGGCACTATACCTGATCCTTGTGTTTTATTTTTAAACAATTTAGTAATGTGGCTTTTTTATTGCATGTTCTATTTTTCTTTTTACACTCATCTTTTAGCTAATTGGACATGTCAGTCATCAAGAACATAAATATTCTCTCGCACACACACGCATACACACACACACGTATATATATATATATATAATATGTGTGTGGGTGAAGATGTAAGAACTCACCTGTCATACACTTGAGATTTTACTATCTATTTTTCCCTGTATAGTCTTTGTTAGTCTTTGTAGATCTTCTTTTCCTCTTGAATTGTGTTTGTGACAATGCTAATGGGCTGATATCTGAAAGACTGTCAAGAAATGCCAACTTGCTGTCACATCAATATTGTTCTCATTATTAACTGCAACTTCTGAAAGTGTTTCAAACAAATTAGCAGAAGGCTCACTTACCAAGGTGGATCTTTTGTATAGTATAAGGATAGCAGACTGGGAACAAGGTGCCAGTGATCAGTGCCATGTGCTCAGGTCCAAGGCATTTAGTTCATCTAAGTGTTTTTTTCTCACAAATGCAGTTAAAACACACTGCCTAGTTTGTTGAACAGTTACTCTCAATCGGCAAACACTGCTGGGTCATGAGCAGATTGTTACTATTTTCTATCCTTAATTGACATAACAGATTTACTTTTTCCTTAATAATTACCTCTAATATCATGTGGGTAAAATCATAGGTTACTTCAACCCCATGGTGTTTTTGTGTGATTCAGTTACACCCAGTGGTGGTCATTTCTTTAGTGTCTTGATGTTGATGATTTTAGTACTATTTTATTTTAATTCATTGAACTCTATAAAAATGTTGCTCTTTGTGAATAAATAATTCACCTACAAACTGGCATTCCCAACAGTTGTGAATAGGTGCAATAAACTAGATAGTTGATCTTTGCGAGGTTGTCCTTCACTGCAGTGGCTGTATTTCCCTACAATGAGAGGAACTCAGGACTGTATAATGATTTAATGAAATTGTCTCTGTACAGCAGACCTTCAGTTTGGTTTATTTTGTGGAACATATTACTCTAAAAGACTTTGCAGCCCATTTAATTATTGCAGCCACAATGGATCTAGGAAAAGTGCAGGTGGTAACCTTTTTTTGTTCTGAATGAATTAACATGTAGTCAGCCCATCTCTCAGTACTTCTAAGTGATGAGTGTAGGTGCCATCATCATCACCAGAATAAAAGCAGAGGTCAGTTTCAATTCTTTCATGTTAGTGGGCTGATTAGATTTATCTGAATATCAGTGAAAGGATCAAGAAAGAAAAGGAAAGTTTTGTTGAGTGATAAACTGTAGCTCTGCTGAAACAGAATTTGTGTCGATGCATGCAGATGGAATCTAAAGGCTGTATCTTCACCATGTCCTTGTAATCATTGTGAATTCATATCTGTATACACGACAAGGCAGGTATATATGGCCCTGATTTCAAAATGTGTTTCTGAATTAATTGATACATGTCTAAAATACAAAGTGCATTAATGTGTCAAGGAAATGCAACAGTTTCCAAGACGTTCATTATTGTTAATGATAAGTACTATTGTTTATAGCTTCTTCTGCAATAACTGTAAGACATGGTAGCGCGACATACTGCTACTGCTATTTAAATGTCAGACTCATTGTTTCATTGTCTCAAAGCATGACACAATGACAGAGAACTAACATTGTTGTGAATATTTTCTTGTTAAATTTCATGCTGGTTTTGTCCATAGATTGTTTATATGTACACAAACAAAATTACCTTTGCTGTTTACTGTAGACAAAATGGTTGCATGATGAGGAAATGTTTTAATGCCTTCTACAGTACGTGCATTTTTCTGCTGCATAACTGTTTTCTAAAAATATTTTATAATATCAAAATTAGAGTCACTGTTTACTGATACTTTACAATTTTTTTTTTGCTTTTTGGTAATTATGTAAGATCTTTAATATGATCAAAGTCACATTTGTTGGAAAACATTGATATTGAAATAGAAAGTTGAAAGTTTTTTTTGTGGCCTTGTCTTATGAATGCCTATGTAAAATTTGACCCCAGACAGGTTTCTTTTTTCATTTCACTTGGCTTTCCTCCTCTTCCCAAAGACTCATTATGAATGCATACCTGCTGAAACATTAACTGTTGTCTTTACTGTCTACAGCTCAACTACACAGCCCACCATATGTTAATTATTGCCTAATAAGCAGGCAGTGACTCAGGTCTTGGTCAGCATGTCAAAGGGGATGCCTGGAAGAGGCTACAGCGACGTATGTTTAATCTTCCTCAGTGCCGAGGCTGGCTTCAAAAAGCCATATGGCATTCTGACAGTAGGGCATTTTGGGGGCATTTCAGACAGCATCAGCCGGGCTTTGCTTTTGTGCTCACCCTGGATGCTCTGAAAGAGTTCTAGAATGAAAGAGCATTCTTTATAAACTGGCATAAAGGCAGCAGGATCGAATGCACTGATCAGAGAATCAGCGGGGCCACAAGGCTTGATTCTAACATTGTGAAATCAGTCACCCAGTGGAACCTTCCTGACCCATCTATTCCACAGAGAGGCCATGTGTCCAGCCTAGAGCTGAAATTTACTTCCCCGTAAAATCATAATGTCTTCAACAGTTCAGTATTTGACCTGTTTCTTTTCAGCTTTGACTAAAGAGACATTTTATTTAAATTGTATAAGAGGCTATGGTGGTAAGGGACAAGCAAAATAACCACTTATTGCATTGCTTAATTCTCTCCTGATAACCAACTTTTATATTTATTGCATCCATTTTGAAAGTAAGGCGGTAAGAAAAACGACTGGTCAATGCTTTTCAGTTTATTTATTTATTTTTTTTTTTAGTTTTTCTTTTGCAAATAAAAAAGCATCCTTGATTTACCAGGCCTCAGTGTACCAGAACCCAGGATTCCTCATTTTTCACATGGTACTCTTGTGTATTGCTTAGCTCTTTCAAAACCCACATTTTTCTGGCAGAACAATTTTCCCATGAAAACTGTCAATGTTCTTTTTTTTCTTTTCATTGATTATCACAAAATCAGTTTTAAAATTACAAAATTTTATTAAGCCAGCTTGATTTACTATATTGGACAGATGATCATACAATATCACAGAATACATTGCAGCTACTGCTTCACAGCTGGGAGTTTCAACGATTTTTAAACGGAGTTCCTACTCTACTGAGAAGTATGGAACTTAATTTTGGTGTGTTTTAAGTCTGCATAAGTATGGAAAAAGGAAATTAAGTGTGGAAACATGGTGTTTCCAGACTATTGCAACAAATTGGCTACTATGTGAATTCTGAATTTACTTAGGAACGCTTTTAATCAAATCACCAGTGTCAGCTGGTTGTCAGCACCAGAATGTCCACGGGGGAAACATCAAAAAGCAACATCCCGAACCAAGGAGCAGGGGTGTGTCTGTTGGGGGCATGTATGATTACTCTCCGGCAAGAAATATTGACATATGCTACCTTACAATTTACAGCGCTCACAATGGGGAAATGTCCTGTTCACATGCTTGGCTGGCCAATCCCAAATATTGTATCGGATCAATTGTATAGAAAAAGCAAAATGCAAAGTGAGTGCAAACTTTTTCGCCAGGAACATCGGCATCCAGTCACAGCCAGGGGTGGATACTGGGAATGGCAAGATGGGTCACTGTCCTTGGCGGCATCTTCTGGGGGGGCCCGGACTTAAGAAACCACCAGTTTCAACACCCATCATCCCACCTCTCCACCTCCCAGGCTCTGAGAACTGTTTCCGTGTCCCCACACAATGACTTTTACCATTGCTCTGTGTACGCATACCCTGTGTAAATACATTTTTGCACGTACTGCATATTCTCCCATTAGTCATTTATATCAAAGGCCTACTGAATCTTTTTCATTTTTTCCTGGAAATTCAGCTTCCCTTGTCAAGAACATTCATAAACTTGTTCAATGCGTCCTCGAGTGGCTGTTTTGACTCTTCATTTCACATTCTATTGATTGCACAGTGTCTCTGATTACAGCACCGTGTAGCTCCAAATACTTGCCTTTGTGCATATATACTTAATGCTAATTCACTGTGCTTTATGGAGAAAATGTAATAATGTTCATTTTAAATAATTTTACATATTCTTAATAACAATTTCAAATCGTTATTAAGAAATAATTGTCATAAAAAAACATATTTGTAGCCCTGTAAAAATTACATTCTAGACAAGTCACAAGCAGAGGGTTATATTTTTTGTAAATTAAGTTGGGCCACCAGCTTATGTATCAATGCCTTTCTCCACTACATAAAAAATTATGTAATTTTACACAATATGCTTACATTTTTATTAATTTGTCCATCTCCTGTTGGATTCTATATTTTATCACTTTATGTTGCTGCTGTGGTACAGTTGGCCTTTGTAAAGATCTTTCTAAAAGCCATTATTTATAAACCTGTAGACAACACGTCATCTTTTCGCAAACAGAGTGAACGCAAATGATTACCGCAGTGTCCAGCTCACAGGCAGGGGCTGCATGCTGTGATGTGGATGCTCTGCACGCCCAGTCACTCTCAGCATACAGGCCGCTGGGATCTCTACTGAATTCCAAAGTCCCACACCACATCTCGGCCACTGCCAGACACATTGAACGCCCGGGCTAGAGGTCTCCCCAGCAATCCGACTGCACTCACAGGCCTAATCTGTGAGCACCACAGCGGTACCTCTTGAGGCCTTTAGCTGGACAGCATGTAGAGGTCATTACCGAGTGTCCTTCAAAGGGCACACTTCACTCCTCTATCAAACTCGACACCTGACTCTGGCTTGGACCTGCTGCTTTGCCATGACAACATTTCATGCATCTAGTGTGCATGGGACTGCAAATATTAGTATGATGATGCTGAGCTCTATGACCACAGGACTATTGTTCGCTTAGTTTAGTAATGGCCATTTCCGTTTATTCATAGTAACTGAGACATCTTACCCCCTTTATGCATTAAAAATGTGCGGATACTCGCAGAGTGTTGCGAAGCAGCAAATATTAGACCGATCAAACCTCAGAGACAGAAAAGACTTGGATTTCAATTCTAACCAACTATAACAAAATTCAGAATGGAGCTGAAGGCTAATGTTTCACAGACTCCGTTTATGGGGATACACTGTAAAATAGCTTCAAACAAGGTGTGTTGAAAAAGGAACAGAAGCTTAGACGTCTTCATGAATACATGACATTTACTTTTTTGTTTATACATTCATAATTTAAAAAACTTTTGAGAGAGTATTATAATAATAAACCAAAAGATACCTATTTAGCTATTATTGAGCTGAAAGTCTGGTGTATTTTTTGCAGGAACAGGATTCTAATATTCTCTTGGTTAATAAAGGGTGCAGTTCAAGTGGCATTCAAAAAATGGTGCAGAGAACAGCCAACATTTAAACGTGACTAGAAATATATATTGAGAAAATAGAATTATTGACATGACCAACAGTGGTAAACTTAAAGAGGAAAATGCTCCTCTGCATGGTATCACCTTGTATATATGAGGTGTTGTGCCTTGGCATGTGTTTTTGAAAGTAATAGAATATTGCCCTCTATTGGAAGAAAGTACTCTCTGCTATAAAAATATATATATATTAAAATCTTTATAAGAAATAAGTCATGGTAGGGCAATTATACTACTACTACTACTACTACTGCTAATAATAATAATAGTAATAATAATAATAATAATTATTATATATATATATATATATATATATAATATTTATTGTTGCTGTTGTTGCTTGCAAAAAATAATTCTCTAATGTGTTTTCACTTAAGGTGGCAGACAGGCCAAATCTGCTTTTAAATGTACTTTCCTTTTAGGTGGTAATTGGATAACACAGGTTTGTACTCAGCACATACCATAAGCAATCTAGTTCCAGAGAGAGAATCCATTTTAATCTTGGAAAGCATAATACTCCAGTCAGCATAGAAAAGGTAGAATTTGGTTACCTCTAAATCCTATCGTGTTTTTTTTATCAGATTACCCTTGTTACATTTTGCCCTGAAATCATTGAAACTTTGAGACAGGTCCAGTTTTGTGTTGACAGAAGTGTTTAAGAAATTGGCTTTCACAGCGCGGATGTCATTGTCAGTACTTCAAGGCATATTCTTAGCATATATTGTGCATTTCTGTTTCACAAACATTTACATTTATTTAGCAGTCATTTATTTAGCAGATGCTTTGGAGGAAACAATTTAGAAAGCAGCGTTATCCAGTCCCTGGAGCAACTGGGGGTTAAAAACCTTGCTCACAGGCCGTACTTGTGCTCTGTCACTCTGCTGACCATGGGATTTGAATGCATGACCTTCTGATCACAAGAACAAAGGCTTAACCCGCTGAGTTCTCATACCTTCCCAAGGCTTCACCTCTAAAAATTGTACAGATCAGACCTAAAACCTAATTCATTTGTTACATTGCACGAACATCGTTTTAATCTGTTATTGTAGATATTCACAAATGGTTCGCCTTAAATATAGGACCGGTTTGAGAGCCAGTGGTTTTATACAATACATGTGTGAGGAAAGTGAAGCCAACAGCACTGTCATACTCTTTCCCTCCTCTCGAGTAAATAAAAGTACAGCGATGGAGTAGAGTGGGGGTTTTTCAATGAAGGGTGCATTAACTCACTCAAAGCCAATGGCTGGTTGTCGACCAGGCTTTTCTCTGCCAGGTTCTTGCAGTTTGGCTCCTGAAATTGAAACACACAGACTGAGACCCGACCAGAAGCTGTCAAATCTGCCATATAAGAATGGAGGGCTCCATGTAAGGAATTCACGCATTCTTTTTTCCTTCAGTGAAACAAGGCATTTTTTTTTTTTTTAAGAACCCTGAACTGATTGCTATTTTGCACTAGAGCGTGAAGTGAATTAAAGACATACAAACAAAATAAAAAACAAAATCATCAATGTTGAAAAGACCTGCACCCTAGAGACGTACCTTTTTAACATAAAAACAAAAAAGCGGACTCCTCTTGGTTTTTGGTTAAAAAATGCCTTGCTTGAAGTTCGGAACACAACCTGGGCTACATACATTGGTACATAAATAAATAAAGCAACTCAAAGATATACAAGAAATGAGGTACAAATCAACCAGGAAGTAAGACATCTGTGCTCCCCTGTGAATTTAATGTGTGTTGTTAAGCCTTTTATTTATAGACTTGCCTGCTCCCTGGGGGGATTGTAAGCATGTAATGCAGTGTTTGCGTATAGGTGCAGCTATATAACTCATTGTCAGGGGCTGCTACTGATTCAACTTTTGTCAAATCCAATGGCTTTTTTACCCTCTTTTATATTCACTTTTCCCTTCATCAGATCACTAAATCTAAAGCAAACTTTAATATTTCCCTATGGAGTGGTCAAATCACATTCTTAATAGGGTAAAGGGGAGGTTTTGTGTATTTCAAAACCAGAGAGACGTGTGTTTTCTGTGTCTTCTCATTCATTATTTCCCAGCCCGTAGAGGACTCTTAAAAACAATTGCCTCTGAGGAGGACACAAACACAATTTGCTAATGTTAATACCGGAACAATCAGTTGACATTATTATTACTGGCCCATAAGTGCTGAATCATTGATTTGCTCATGAGAAATAATCACTTATATGTGTTAGAATTTCCCCAAAGACCATCTTTATTTCAGCCTCTTTGGTTGAATCAACAATGGCCTAACGAGGGTATTAATAGGGTAAAGCACTGTCTGTTACATGGTATGGAACATTGAGGATTAAATGTAACAAAATATACTATTTACAAAAGAATAATCCACATTTACTGAACGACACCGCTATACTCCTTCTTTTATAGCAACAGTACTAGGGTTAAGCATGAATGTTATTTAAGAAACAATAGCTGCCATTCATAGAAACTGATTTACAAAGCTTTGATATCACAACCACCATGATTTTCCTTACTGGTCTGTCCTATGCGGGGCCAGGAGGGTCCGGAGCCTATCTTATGAACAACAGGCGCTGCGCAGGGAACAACCCAAGATGGGCGGTAGCCCATCATAAGTATGATTTCAGTAAAAAAATTAATGTTTCACAAAATTTACTGGTGGGGAATCTCCTAAATCATATGCTTATAATACCTCAAACATCTAAATGTGACATATTGTATCGAAACAAAAAGCATAAAGGACTGTATTATAAAATCTTGTTGCAATATACATTACGACAGTTAGACAACTGGCTCTTTGGTTATGGTTCGGCTCTTAGAGTGTCTGAAAACCGAAGGTCCTACTGTCCAGCCCTGATGGTATACTTGGGGGAAAAATTCATCCAATTATGATGCAGAGAACCTCTATTTCCCTATCGGATGATGAGCCAGGGTGGGTGCCAATTACTTTACTGATAATTACCCCCTTCCCTTTTGATCAACGCTCTAGCTCTACTGTCAGATACGTGTATTTCATCAGATCTGGTGGGGTCTTTGGAGATAGATTGTAGCATACACTCTCCATCCATGAGTATTACGTCTCTCTTTTCCCCACTGCTGCAAAAAGAGTGACATTCCTATGGAGAGGCACAGTTGTTCAGCTGCCATGTTAAATAAACCTACATAAGCAGCGAGCAGGATGAAGGAAAATGTGGTTTATCTCCCTTTGTGCACAAAGTTAATTTTATTAAGTTTTTCCTGTGATGTGGACAGTGAATTGAGCATGCTTGACACAGCAGATTAGAATTAATGTCAAAGGAAGAGCAACCTGAGACTTTGCAGTGACAGCTCAAGCTGCCAAAGAACAGAGGCAAACACTGACATTTTCCCAGGTATGTAGTTGCTCCAAAATGACTACATTTCCTAGAGTGAATTAAATTCAGCAGTGTTCTGTCACAGAAGGATATTGCCACAGTGCTAGCAATGCTTAGTGTCAGACCTTAGACCGCTTCGTTTGTTTGTTCGTTTTGTTTATCTTTATAACCATATCTCGTTTTATTTGAATGCTGTTCCTATTGCAGATTTTCTCCTATATGGGGGGTAAAGTCCATTTGTATACTGACTTTTGGGGGGCAATAGCCTTGATCTGTCTGTCTTCTGTGTTTATTTCCCTCCGATTCATTACTCTCTAGCTCGTGGCAAGCTATTATCTGCAATATCCTGTCACTTTTAACCTAAGCCCCAGGTGGCATGTATACCGTGACAGCCTTCCCATTTTGTTTTTCTTGTCACCTTTATTATTTCCCAGATTGTTCTATGTAGATCATTTTCCCAGAAATTTCGGTGTTGGTATGAAACACTTTTTTTAGTTTCATTCTACCACAGTACACTGCGCTTTTCCCTCACTTGAATTCTCAAAAGAAGTTGAAAGTGAGCCAAAATTTTAAATTGTGCAAAAAAAGAAAATGATTTGGGGCCAGATGTGGTACCTCCATTGTCACCTGGCTTTTGTTCTTTCATTTCTTTGTCTTTCCTTTTCCCTGTTTTTTTTTTATTATTTTTGTATAAATCATGCAGGAATGTATTACAACACATCTTTGTAAAGCACCGTAGGGTGATGCTGTTGTTTAAGGCTGTATATAAAAATAAATTGAATTGAATTGAGTTGATGCAGTACTGGGTGGAATGGTGGTGCAGTGGTTGGCACTGTTGCCTTACACCTCTGGGACCTTGGTTCAAGGTCCCTCCAGGGTTCTGTGCTTGCATGTTCTCCCCGTGTCACTGTGGGGTTTCCTCTGGGTGCTCCAGTTTCCCCCCGCAGCCCAAAAACATGCTGAGGTTAATTGGAGTTACCAAATTGCCCTTAGGTGTGCATGTGTGAGTGTGCCCTGTCATGGGTTGCCACCCTATCCTGCTTTGTTCCCTGCTTTGAGCCCGTAGGCTCTGGACCCCCTGCAACTCTGAACAGGACAAGTGGTATCAAATGGATGGATGATGTAGTACCTAGCTCCTTCAAATCCGAGGGCACTCTAATAAGGTAGAGAAGGCTGGGCTGCTTGTAAACATCTCATCTACCACGCTCATGTCTTGTGAAAAGTGCTGAGTCTAGCTTTCTCCCTGCAGTGCTTTGCTCCCTCCATACCCTTAATTATAGTATCTTTAATTAAGCTTCCACATTTGCACTGACATTGACTGGTCCCACCTCAGACATACATTCATGATGTCTATGATGAGCACTGTCACAATCAGAGCAGTAAGCACTTTCATTATTGCAGATCACACAGCCTGTTTGCTTACTTGAGTGTCTTTTGGCTCTGCATCATAACTACCACCCCTTTGTTTGCAAATATAAAACAAAGTTAAAAATATGTGTTAGATTGTGTAGTATTTGTTTTGTTCATATATTACGACTTCATCCAGCTCTGAAACAGGAAACAGGTGAATGTTTAATTCCTTTGAATCGTTTTGGTGGTTCTACATGTATTGAAATGGCTTTCGCCCCCCTAGTCTGCACTGGGCCCCCATCTCGGGTGTATGCTTCCAAGGATAGGTCGTCATGACCCTGAGTGAATAAGACTTATTGAAAATAGATGGATGGCTGCCCTTGAACTTTCCATTTTCTGCCCTAGTAACACTGATGCAAATGTAGCATTAGACCTGCTTTAGCTGTGTTTTGCATGCAAAACTGTCCAGTTTCCATTGCAATATGCAATATTAGTTATATGAGCCCCTTGGCTATTTGAACTAACAGTCTCAGTTTTATATTGAGCTTCTGTAAATGTGAACTTCAGGGCATTAAACAATTCCAAAGCAGTATGCTATAATTGCTACCTTGTTCCTCTTGGATACAGAGCACGTACTGTATGCTACTATGCACCCTCCAAAGGTTTTATCACAGCATATACTGTTCGACATGAAGCAATAAGGAGAATGCTTAGGTCTCTTCATTGTTACCCTGAACAATCTTGATTTTCCAAGCCATAATTGCCACCATGGCTTCTGATAGAGTAACAATATGTAAAATAATGATCTTATAATCCCCCCCCCCCCTCCTTTTTCTGCGTCATTGAGTATAAAGACAATTCAGCAACTGTTCTTCATTTCCATTTAGCCCTTCCCTGGAGTATGCCTGACCTTGGATGCCTCCATATCTTCCCTGCTACTGCTGCTATACTTATTGGCCAACATGTGCACATACTGTATATTCCCCTGATGTGGCACAGTTCTGTATGCAACATTTGGCAGCATTGTTTAAGCATCCATGAAGTTATTTTCCTTAAGCAGTTATAGTCGTCTGTGGCTCTCTGTGCTTCTGTGGCAATCCTGGTACATTATGTATGTGTGTTTAACTGGCACATCAGGCCCTTTTTTATGGTCCAGTAGCTTGAGTTCTCCCCTGCATTGATTGCTCCTGCTCCATGTTCTTGAATCATAGTACCTTTGAGTCCCTGGGTGTTGCATGTGCAAGTCATTTGTGCCAGGGGGCTATGCAGCACCATTTTCCAAAAACTCATTGGCTCTGTTGGAATCTTGGGACCACTATCCTATAGTCTGCAGATTGCTATTCTATATTGCAAGCAGTAAAGGACACACTCAGAAAGGAATAGGTGCACTTTGAGGAATACTGCCATAATCGTTGTAGTTTGTTCAGCCCATCTATCTATCTATCTATCTATCTATCTATCTATCTATCTATCTATC
>JAODKL010000002.1:21649044-21663867 GCA_026780765.1 Petrocephalus schoutedeni | reverse complement strand
CTGCCATAATCGTTGTAGTTTGTTCAGCCCATCTATCTATCTATCTATCTATCTATCTATCTATCTATCTATCTATCGATCTACCTATCTGCCTGCCTGTCTGTCTAGTTTCTTTATAAGTGGTTTACACATGCTTTTAATAGAAAAAGATACTGTAAAATAAAGTTGTCAGCTGTACAGACATGAATTTGCCTAATTCTATTATTCATAGTCTTTCTGAGGGAAAACTTGGTGAAGCACTTTGCTCAAGGGCATAACATCATTTCCTGATAGGATACTGACTCCCAAACTCTTAGCCGCCATTGCACTTGGCTCATTGAATAAATTAGTATATATTACAAGTGACCGATAATAATAAAAATAAAGTAGCAATTTTATGTGAAGTCATTTGAAAATAATTTAAATAAATAACCCAGGTCTTTCTTTAACAGCCAACAGCCCCGCAACCCAGAGAAGTATTTATTTGGATGGTAGGCTGTCATAAAAAAATCCATCTTTTTTTAATTAAACAGATGGTTTTAACAAAGAAATTAATGAATACATAATCATTGTAGCTGCCACGCTCATCTGCATTTTTAACATGTTCAGGAAGTGGAACAATTATTATTTGATTGCTTTTTAGAATGAGCCATATCTCAGAGGTAAACTTGGTATCCGACCTGTGCCAGTCATTTAATTTAGCTCAATTAATCAATCTGCCATGCTTTCCATACTCACATAAGTTCTCATTTTATTTTTTTCTGTACTAGAAAATGCTTCTGGATGTGTGACATTCTACTGCTATCATATTATTTCTCTCTCAGTCTGGTGGGAAAGAGACACAAATGCAAAGAAAACCAGACTCTTCAGCTTGCTTTCATTTACCGCTTTAAGTGTTTATTATAATAAAGCCATGGAGCAATTCTGTTAGGCAGTCACTGTTGTTAATACAGCATAGGAATAAGTGAACCTATAGCAGTTTCTGGCTCCAGGAATTGAGCTAATTATGTGTTCAGAATCTGTGGTATGGTTCTGCGAGTTTTTACGCTTCTGTCATTCTCCATCTAGTCAGTGCTGGAAAGATCCCGAGAACAGCCTGCAGTTTTACCTCCCCTCTCAAAATAGGTCACCAGGAGTTCAAGGAAATAAAATTGCTGTAATTATAGGGAGTTTGCATGACACATGAATGCCTAAATGTTTCCCTACTCCCTTCTCTCCTGGCAATGTGGTGCCGTTATGAGGCCACTGCGATTATCACCCCAATATTTCTTTTTTATTAAAACAAGATCATTGTCAACAGTAATGTGCCACTTTTCATTTATAGTTTATTATTAATATAATACATAATTTATACAAATACAACTGACAGTTATTCAATATACTGGGTTCTGACTTTTCAGTTTATTTATAAAGCATTTTAGTATGGCACAACTATATTGCTTCCTATCTTTATAAACATATTTTCAAGAGCAAATGTTCTACTCTGTTTACAACTATTAACATCGAAGACCATTTTGATCTCTTATACTTTTGTTTTATTGGTTTCATTAAATATCTAACAAAAACTATATCACACCTCACAAATACTTTGCATGCTAGCAATTCATTTTATTCTACTTGCAGCTTAGCCTTAGGTTTTTAAGTTTTTGTTTGTGAATAAAGATGCCATGCCAACAGAACCGAGAGGTTAGCACAACCCTCTCTCTTCCAACTGCTTACCCAGTACAGGATTGTTGGATTAAAACAGACTCGATTACAGTAATATCTGCCGACGTCATCCCGTTTTATTTCAGTTTTACCAGTGTTTCTTAAACGGAATCTGCAATTTCAGTGAAATGTGTCTATTAGCGTTTATTAGCTTTTAATTTATAGTGTGTGTGTTTGTGTGCGTGTGTGTATATATATATATATATATATATATATATATATATATATATATATACTCACACAGTGGTGGCCAAACTTATTAGAACACCTGACAGATCTGAACATTTGACTTTTTTGTCTCCGAAACATGATTTCATAATATTCAAGAAATATGCAGATGGTTGCGCTGAGCACAACAAATATCAGATGAAATGAGACTACTACTACTACTGTTTTTTATCCACTTTTAACTTTAATATTTGGTATGTCCACCTTTTGCAGCAATTACAGCAGCACATCTCTCTGGCATAGTGTTAATATATTTCCTGAGAACTTCAACACTAATGTTATCCCATGCCTTCTGCAACTCAAGCCAAGGGCTTTCCTTTAAATGTACAATAGATCTGTCCAGTTTATTTTCCAGCTCGTCACAAATGTGCTTGATGGGGTTGCGGTCCGGACTTAGCACAGTGATTCTCCTTATGAAGGCTCTATTCTATCGGTTATAGAGCATAATGATCACTTTGTAGATATTTCATTTGTTTTATGGGTATTTTAATGGTCAATTCAACAAAAACAACTGAAACCTTTTAAATATGCCAAGTGTTCTATATTTTTGGCCAACACTGTGTATATATATATATATATATATATAAATATATATATTCATACAGTGTGTGTGTATATATATATAAATATATATATATATATATATATATATATATATATATAGTGTACATATAGTGTATGTATGTATGTATTACTTATTTATATTTTCTTTCTAGACCATGATTTAGTCTCCTTAGTTATCACGAGAAGGGGGATTTCTTTGACAGGCGTATTGTTTGCTAATATCATAAATAGTACCTAGTTTTCTCTGTAAGGTCACTGGTCTTATTATTTTTTTATTTATTTATTTAGCTGCAAAGTACGAACTTTAAAAAGAACCTTTCACTGCAGCCTGAAGCCATGTCGGTGCCAAAAGGTGTTTGTAGTATTCATCATGTTCCAGAATTCTGTGTCCCAGTAGTGTCCTGGGAGGCTGTACATGGTACTGATGGCATGAATGACAGGCTGCTTAACTGAGCTGAAATTTTAAAAGGCCCTTCCATATTCATGGGCTCATTCAAATTCTGTACTGAGCATCGCTCAATTCCCAAAATAAGAAGGTGATCTCACATGGCCATGCAGTAAGTATACTGCTGCAAATGCTTGTTAATTCCAATGCTTAAACCTTTCCTTGTTGGCCCAACCACTCCCTCAATGCCACACTTCTGGGGAACCCTAATTGCTCCAGGCGACTCCACTCTCCAAATACATGGTGAGAAATAAAAATGCCTGTTGGCAGAACAACAGGAAAGGGGGAACACTACAGTTTAGAGCTTGGCTCCAGCCTCAAGACTTAAATGGGTACATTGACTGCTATTTGTCAGGGACATAGGCACCTTGGCAGATTCAGGGGACCCAGCACTTTACAAAGACTCATGAAAATGTGAAAATATCAATTTTACTGGGCAATGTACCCATTTTGTCCAGAATATCTAGCCAAACCCTTATTTGTTTTGTCTTTTTTTCCTCCAAATTCTTCATTTTTACCTACTTTTATATGTACCTGGCTGAACTGAAAGCCACCACGGTGCAGTACATGGCCAATCTGACCAAAGTGAAGCTGAGCTTCCATGAGGACCACCAGAATGCCCACAGACTGCTTACTAATCTTTCAGCTGATCATGATGTGGAGGCACACTGACATGTAGTCGGATGACTACAAAAAAATTTTGTCACATGACAGTTACATGCCATTTCATCACTCGGGATTTACCATTGAAAAGTAACATACTCACCGTTGCCACATTCCCTCACAAAGAGTCCCAAACAACAGACAGATTCACAAGAATCTAGAGCTACAGCTTGTCCCACTCCTTGGCTTTGAGGCCTTCATTACGAACAAGGTGGTGTGGGTGACAGACCAGGGCCCCAATGCTGTTACTGCCCTATGACTGTATCAGTGCATGGACTGTCAGGACAGAAAGTAACACCTAAGCTGAAGCAAAGAAGGGGTCCCTGTCTATGAAGTGGCCCAACACTTAACTCCAGTGTGACATACCCAGGAAATTGGTCCCTGATGTATTACATAAAGACGGAATATGGAGTCAGCATGATCAGGAATTGACTTCCCCCTGAAACACGTGCAAAGGGCAGGATGGGGAGGGGACACGGGGGCCGAACAGAAGAACTGATGTGTGGGTCCAGGACACTATGCAGGGCAGGGCAAGACAAGTCAAGGCAGACAGACGGGACCAGACACCAGCAGGAAGACACGACCAACAAGACTCAGAACCGCTGGGGCACCGTGACCATAACGCAGGGCAAGACGGCGTGTACTAACAGGACAGGTAGAACAAGGAGCCCACAGTAACACCAGGGCAGGCAAGACAAACAGCAAGACTGTGACTGTGACGACAGGGCATCTAGGAAGGCGGACTCAGGGCAGGTGGCGGTCCAGAGATCACAGAGGAGCAGAGGTCCAGGGAGGAAGAGGTAGGTGAGCCCGGGCAGATGGCTGCAGGTGAGGCAGGGGCCACCAAGGCAACAGTCGCAGGCGAGGGGGGAGCTGATGAGGCACCGGCTGCAGGCTGATAGGTGGGAACCAACAAGGCGGCGAGGCAGGTACCGCAGGGGCCGGCAAAGCGACTGCAGGCGAGCAGGCGGGCAGATAGAAGCCAATGAGGTGGCCACAGGCGAGCGCAGAGCAGGAGCAGGAATGAATGCTGGCGGCTGCGGGGCAGAACTGGGGTACCTGGACATGGGCGGGGTGGAACTGGGACACCTTCTCTGGGCCGAAAGCCAGTAGCGCAGGTGGAGCGGAGCTCTTTGGACTGGGCCTAGAAGCGAAGGCTGAGCGGCCCCATCTGGCCGGGGAGCCTGGAGATCGGGCTGGGCGGCATCCCCTGCAGGTTGGGTGGGTTAATGTATACTATTTTTGTATTTTCAAATTACACATTACTTCTATTTTGATTGCATTTTGATCACACCAGTATTTAGTATTTTATTTTGTTACATTTGATGAGCAATACATTTGAAGCATTTCTGCCCATCACTGGCCACAGTTTCTGCAGTTATCTAAAACATCTTTTTCAACAGTTCATAAAGAAATTGTACATGAATTTCATAAGAAGTTCTTTTGCATTATAGTAGTAAAACATATTTAGCTATTGTTTTAAAATAATGGCTTGGTCATGTTGAATATAATAAATGTATTTTGCACATATGCATGAAGGCTGCAATAAAAATATTGCACAACTACATGGATCAAATTCAAAGTTGTTGCAAAATTATTATTACATATTCCATTGATCAGAGGACCATGCTGTTCTTAGGCTGACATTCAATAATAGTGTTGCCAACTGATTCTCTGAACCTGCAGTACAGTTTGGTAAAATCAATGCTTGAAAAAATGGTCAAGGTCAATGCTGGATAAACAGGATAGAAGAACAAAATATAGTATTTTTTCTGTCCTGTGCCAAGCAGACTCAATATTAATACAGTGGATATAAAAACTGTACACACACCTGTTAAAATGTTAAAAAATGAGACCACGATAAATCTTTTCAAAACATTTTCAACATTAATGTGACCTATAACCTGCACAATTCAACTAAGAAACAAAAAATCTGTTAGGGGAAAAAAAAACAAAATATGCTGGTTGCATAAGTATGCACCCCTTTAAACTAATACTTTGTTGAAGCAATTTTTGATTCAATTACAGAATTCAGTCTTTTTGAGTCTATTGGCATGACACATCTTGACTTGACTCTGTCAGATTGTGAGGGCATCTCCTGTGCACAGCATTATTCAGGTCATCCCACAGATTTTCAATTAGGTCTGGGCTCCAGCTCAGTCATTCGAAAACATAACTTTCCTCTGGTGAAGCCATTCTTTCATTAATTTGGATGTATGCTTGGGGTCATTGTCGTCCTGAAAGGTGAAATTCCTCTTTATCCTCAGCTTTCTAGCAGACACCCGAAGGTTTTGGGTTTACTTTGTGCCCTAGAGTGTTCTTTCTGTATAATGAATCTGGTAGTTAATTTAAATAATCAACTCATCTGTGTGGTGTGCTATTTAATAATGTGTTGTCAAGAAGCTTTCTTAAAATGCCTTTTTGGTTAAAAGTTCTGTGGTTTCATTGTATACTTGAAACACACTGTTCACCTGCATGCAGATTGTTCCAGCTATGTGAGAATTCAGTGCACATACATATTCCAGCTGGATGACCCCCTGGAAGAGAAATGGCTGCACTGACAGTGAAATATACTATAAGATCAGTAAAGAAACAGGATGACTGTGGAAGATGGATGCTCAGCAAAACAGGTGACCACATTGCCAAACGCAAAAAAGCCTAAAAAGAGCTTTTTAGAGACGAAAAAGCATAGTATAGCCCCTATTTAATGCCACTGTATCATAATTTTAGCCCCATTTCTGAAAAAGGTTGGGACACAGTGTAAAATGAAAATAAAAGCAAAATACAGTGATTTGCAAATCATATGAACCCATATTTAATTGGAATTAGAACAAAGACAGCGTAAACTGAAATGTTGAAACTGAGAAATTTCATTGTTTTATCACAGATACATGCTCGATTTGAATTTGATGCCAGCAATATGGTTCAGAAAAGTTAGGAGACACGTCTAGTGTTCAATGTACTAATTATAGAGTTTGCATGTTCACTCCAAGTAGCAAGAATTTGCTTGATGTGTTAGGGATTCTTCCTGAAATATGAATTTTGTCAAATTGTTTGTAAGACACCTATAGTATGTAATTGTGCTGAGGTAGATCGTTTAGATTCAGAAAGTAAAAATCCAGACCATGATTTTGTTTCAACCAACCAGTTGAGTACTCTGTGACTGTGACTCTTTATACTGAACATGCTGGTTGAAACAAAATCTTAGTCCGGATACTTTCTGGCCCTGAACTAACCACCTCTGTAACTGTGAGTGTGTGCTTGGATGTGATGATCTGGACCCATCCAATGTGTACTCCTGCTCTGTGTCCTGTGCTGCTTAGGATAGGCTCCAAGGTCCCTGTAAACCATGAGTAGGATACACACTTGCAGCATGGAGGCTTCAGCCAGATACTTGCCAAAGCTCTTCTTCTTTTTAGCTACTGAGGGACTTAAACATGAGCCAGCTGAGGCCATAAATGGGAACCACGCATACAGCTTTAGCGGTGGGGCACTTTCAACAACTGCTCCACAAAAGAGATTCTGAAATCTTGAAATGTGGCCCATGTTCGTGTGGCTAATTGAGGTTGGCAGCTACCTGCTGACCGGAATGGTAATTGTTCCTGGGTTCTGTAGGCACCATTGTCAGTATAGTGTAGTATAATAAGCAGAGCAAAAGTATTAAGAGTTGAAAAGAAGTCCATGTCTTAATAAATTCTGAACAGATGGTTTTCAAAATGAATCTACCGCCATTAAAATTGGTGAAAAAATTATGCTTCCCGAGTATTTTACTACTAATTAGCTTGTATGCTACTAGGTCAATATACTCAAATGAATAAAATTGTATTGGTTCAAATTTTCATCAGTAAAACACAATCTGGACACATCTGAAGGAAGAAAATCTGTGTATTTTCTGCATTGTGTGTGTATGTCTGTTCACATCATTATTTTGGGAGTGTTATGTGTAAATTAATGATTGTTATTTTACAAATTGTTTAACCAAAGAGACGTGAATGGGGTTTCTCCTTGCTTTTTTTTTTAAACGAGTAGATAATTAGTTCCCAATCTTTATGAATTGCACTATCTTTATGAATGGCACTACTGCCACCTCTAAAGGGATAATTGCACAGTACTCAACAGAAATAGGCATTTCTGTTGAGTACATTATTAAATATTATCTCTTTGTGCCAAGTGTCAAACTGTTGTGCAGAAATACTGTTGGGATAAAATGCTTTCGTTAGTTCAACTGTTTACTGATATAGATCATATGACTTTTATATAATTTAGCCATCGGAATACTACAGTCACAACAGATGCAAAATATCAGTAATTTGCTCTCTATTAATATTTTTGAGACATATATTAAATACTGTGCAAAATAAATTGCGTGAAACAAAGTATTTTATAATTGCTCCAAAAAGCACACATACAATTTAACATTAGACTATAGTTGTGGCGACATGACACAAATATTGGTTTTCACAAAGTATGGTGCTTCAGTGTTTTTAGATCTTTTTGTCAGATGTTTCTCTGATGAAATTAAGTATAATTACAAGCATTTCAAATGTTTCAAAGGCATTTATTGACAATTACATCAAGTTTATACAAAGAGTCAATATTTGCAGTCTTGGCCCTTCGTTTTCAAGACCTCTGCAATTCGCCCTGGCATGGTGTCAATCAACTTCTGGGCCAAATACTAACCGATGGAAACTCATTCTTGCATAATCAATCCTTTTAGTTTGTCAGAATTTGTGGGTTTTTGTTTGCTCACCTGCCTCTTGAGGATTGACCACAAGTTTTCAATGGGATTAAAGTATGGGGCGTTTCCTAGCCATGGACCCAAAAAGTTCGATGTTTTGTTCCCCAAGCTACTTAGTTATCACTTCTGCCTTACAGTATGTGCTCCATCCGGTGCTCCATCATGCTGGAAAGGCATTGTTCTTCACCAAGTTGTTCCTGGGTGGTTGGGAAAAGTTGCTCTTGGAGGATGGTTCGATACCATTCTTTATTTATGGCTGTGTTCTCAGGCAAAATTGTACATGAGCCCACTCCCTTGGGTGAGAAGCAACCCCACACATGAATGGCCTCGGGATACTGTTGGCATGACACAGGACTGATGGTAGTGCTCACCTTTACTTCTCCAGACAATTGCCCCAAACAATTGGAAAGTGGCTTCATCAGAGAAAATGACTTTACCCGAGTCCTCAGCAGTTCAATCCCTGTACTTTATGCAGAATATCAATCTGTCCTTGACGTTTTTCTTGGAAACAAGTGGCTTCTTTGCTGCTCTTCTTGACACCAGGCCATCCTCCAGATGTCTTCACCTTACTGTGCATGCAGATGCACTCACACCAGCCTGCTGCCATTCCTGAGCAAGTTCTGCACCTGTGGTGCCCCAATCTTGCAGCTGAATCACCATTAGGAGACAGTCCTGGCACTTGCTGGACTTTCCTGGGTGCCCTGAAGCCTTCTTCAGAGCAATTGAACCTTTTGACCAATTGAACCCCAATTGAACAAGGGACTTTGCAATTAATTGCAATTGATCTGATCACTCTTCATAACATTCTGAAGTATATGCAAATTGGCATCATGAAAATTGAAGCAACAAACTTTGAGAAAACCAATATTTGTGTCATTCTCAAAACTTTTGGCCACGACTGTATATGCAAGTAAAGAGAAGCACAATTTAAAAATCCTCTGCTCTCCGAAAATGTACTGATATCTTGCTGGATGGCAAGAAGGACAAGCACTTCAGTCCCCAAATTTCTCCTCTGGGGTACTTCAATTCACTTAATTAATAGCTCAACCTAGTTAAATAAGTTGATGAGGTATTGATTAGTCAAACATGGTATGCTAGTGATCAAGTCAACAAATACATGGATATTGGATAGTTACCACAAATAGCATGATAATTAGGACAGGTTTCGAAATGGCTTTAAACACACTTAGACATTAAGTCATAATTTGCAGTCTGTGTGTTTTAGTTTATTCATAGTTTTATAGCAACGTGAATATCTGTCAAGCACAGAATCTCAGCAACTCAATATGTGGGAGAAAGAAAGTTTATTCAAGAGAACAGGCAGAAAGAAAATTGGTGGTCTAGGTCACAGGTCCAGTGAGTTCAGTAACCAGAGGGATCAGTCCCACGAATATACAAAGGATAAGTGGCGAGCAAACAATGGAGATATGAAGGAAGCAGGGACTAGGAAGGATGGGAGTGGAGAAGGACTCAGCACAATAGTAGGTAGGTCATATAGAGACAACAATACCTCACACCAAGCACAAGGGTGATCCAGGTTTTAAAGGAAGCAGTAGAGGTATAAACCCTAATTGGTGGTAATCAGGCTGAGCTACCATGTGGGGCGTGACTGTACCCACCCCCCTAACGGCAGCCTCCTGGAGGCCAATGAAGGCGCCTTGGACGGCCTTAGGGACAGGGAACCGGCTTGAAGGGATGATGTCTGTGAAAGGCCGCCACCAAAGAAGGGTCTAGAACAAATGGAACCACCCATTTCTGTTCCTCAAGGCTATAGCCCTCCCAATCCACAAGGAGCTGTCCTCATTGATGCCTGGAGTCAAGCAGGGCTTGACTTGCAGAATGGGTGGTGGAAGACCCATGGAGTCATACGTAAGTAAGAAACAGGCTTGAGAAGGGATGTGTGGAAGGTGGGAGAGATACGATAAACACTTGGTATCAGTAGTCGATAGGTAACAGGCCCCACCTTGACAGATTGAGTCATCACGGCAGTAGCGAATGAGAAGGAGGCTCGCTTAAACAGGAGAACACGCCCGTTTATTGAATCCTGACAAGGTATAACACACACAAACAAGCACCAGAACATACTGGGGAAACAAAGGGAGGTCAGACGCCGGACAGTAAGGTGCACACATGGTGGGTAATTTATCCATTGCTAAAGACACACCAGGATCAGACAGGGTTCAAGTAAGACATGAGCAAACACATATGCGGCAATCGGTAATACACAAGCACTTACAATAAAAACACATGGGGGTATTTACAATTGCCCCAGAGCATGCCAGAATATTTAAATTATAAGTTCTGCAGAATTGTAATAAAGCCCCACTGGAATTCAAATTCATCAGATTCATCTAAGTAATTCTTTGCTGAAAGCCTTACACAAGGATCTGTGAGCTTGCATAACTTTTGGTCCAATACCTGACAGCCAGTAATGAATGCTAGGAGCCTTATCATCCTGGAAGAGAAACTTTAATCAGGCTCTGCTGCCAGTTGTCTGTTTAAACATGCCACAGTACATCCTTCAATGTATATGCCATACTAATTGCAAATACCAAGCGTAGAGGTATTTCAGATGTGAGTGAAATGTGAAGCACACACAAAGATAATTAAAGCAATACATTTGTCTGCTTGACCCCATCAATTGATTTTTGTGTTAGTTTCTAATCCTGTAATATGTGAACTAATTAAATGCCTAATTACCTGCTGGACATTTATATTCTTTTTGATGAGTGTAGGAGGTAAAAAATTAAAGACACCCTAAAGTAACAAATTCTATTTATTATAAAGCTCTTCATTCTACCGTTTTTCATTATTCAGGCTGTATTGATGCTGCTCTAATATAGTGTGGAGTATTGAATACAATAAAGGGTGTTTAGAATGTGAATTATTACTATTAAGCATATTGTGGAGTCATCATATGTCAAAAATACTTTATCTATTCATTAATTTTACATGACAGCTGACAATCAAAAAAGTAAATGTTTTGTGGGCAATGAGTTATTTTTGTGTATATAAAACTTGCAATGATAACCAGAGATCTAAACCAGAGATACTATGTGCACGGATGAGTACAAGGCCCTGAGGAGCTTCAAAAGAAGCTGCTAGTGATGAAATTGACCCAAACTCAATCTGCATCAGATGCAATCTACACCAGTATATAAGCACACCTATGTACATATCTATCTACAGAATCCTGCACAGTGTTTAGTAAGTAAATGCATGAAATTCAACTCAAATCAATTTGTTTATATATGACTCCTTAAACAACAGAGTCTCCCCAAGGTGCTTTGCATGGGTGTGTCGTAATCCAGGGGATCAGAAAGTTGAATGTGGTTTTTCCGGATCGTAGGGGGGCTCTGCCTCTAGCCCCCCTGATGTGGAAGGGTCGACTGTACATCCCAGATGGAAAACCAGGGCATCATAGGCCACGGATTCACCCACCATGGGTGACTGAGCCCCACAATCAAAGGAGGTAACAGGGACCAGCAGGAACTGAACCCCAGTCCTGGAGGTCTGAGGCTATGGTTCCACCCACTGTGCCACCACTCATGCATATACTGTATATACTCTGTCATAGAAGATCTGTCCTTGTAGAAATGTCAGTTCAATAAGCCAGCAGTTTTTTGCAAAAGGCAAGACTTGCTATTTAATCTTGCTTTGTTTAATCAAGACAATGAATGCAGGAGAGTGTTTTGCTCTGTGGTCAAGAAACACAGAAATGGTTTTGTCTCCATAAGCCAGTAATTTGTAAGGTAGTAACTAGCATGAATGCAGTCAAGAAGGTAGGGCTGAGGGGATTCTGTGAGATTCTGAAAAGCTGTGACAGCTCACTACTTATGAGAATATTATGCGAGTTTATAGTACACCATAAAAATAATATCAATTTAAATTACTCTTTCAGTTACTATATAACTTACAAAACGAACTCTTGTGGCTATTCAGAAACCTTTCTGACCTTCAGAACCTCAGAGCTTTAGAAAAACTTGACCAAGCTTTTCAGTTTAGACCTCACCTATGCAAATTCCAAACTAGCCTTGAGAAGGTTCACTTTACAATGAGGACTTGCCTACTAGAAACCATTCCCCGCATATAATGATAAATAGGCGTTATTCACAAAATTAGCAAACTGGTACATAATGCATATAAAATTACCATTTCAACAACTATTCACACATTTTTTTAACAGTCTTTACATTTCAAATGTTTCCCACTTTCACGATGCCAAGAGACAATAACGTGCCAACCGGATTCCCTTGTCTGTGAATGATACTTGTTCCGGAATGTCATCGACAGAAAGCCCAGGGTAAATGTCTGGACACTTTCTCAGTCATGCTGTTATTAGAAATGTCCATCACTCACAAGTAAAATTTCACAAAGATGATATACCTCATTGAGGATGCACAGCAAACCCTTTCGTTACGTATACTACAGTGCAATTATTATAACGGATTATGCAATTTATGCTAATTTTATTTGCATGAATTAAATTCACTTTAGGATGTCCACAATAGTGTATTTAGATGTCATTTGTCTAATTTACACATGGATCATCCCCATACAGAATACAGAATGCACATCACAAAGTCTTCTATATAAGCCGAACAATTGATGAAGGCTTATAGTGCTGTGTGGTGACTGTTGGCTGCAGGAAAGATTAAATGAAAAGCTGCGACACAGCTGATTGTTTGGTTATCTCATTTCGACTTAATGAAAATGATTGCTGGAATCCATTGGAGGAGATTAAGAAATTGTGAATATATTACTTACGTGCCACATGTAAATTTTGACCAGAACTAAAGTCAGCAGATTGACTTTTCCATCTCAATTGGCATGAATTAGCATTCGGATAAAGAAAAAGTTGGAAAGCGAAGGTTTACTGTTCTAAATACAAATGATCAGTTTATTTCAATGGAAATATGATTCAGTGATAAATATGATATCTTGGTAAATGTTTCATAATAAAAGTATAATCTGGACAGATTATACAGTAATTGCTTCTTCCACTGAAGAATGAAAATTCTCAGCTAAAAAAAAATTGTATTGAGTTGCATTTTACATAGAATTATACCACAACAGTTAATTATTTTTTATTTCATAAGTTGTTACCCCAGTACTGCATTTATCAGTTGATTGAACAAGCACTGTGTTATCTTCCTTTGAGTCAGAGGTAGTTGGCTTTGCCTCCTATTTAGAACAAGCAGTGAACATTTCTTAGGGCTTAGTTATCGTCAAAATCTTTGAATTTAAGGCTTTGCCCTCATATTGATTCAAAGACTAGGATTGGGTTTTGTGGGCCTGGGTTTAGTTTGTTTGTGTTTGATTTCTGGGTTTTGAACAGGGTTGACTTATTTCTAGGTTTGCAGTGCTGGGCTCGTCTGACGGGAACCTTATGTCATGTGTCATGGTTCTTGTTAACTGGTGCCTTTTTTTCTATGTTCATGGTCTTTGTTAGCCAGAGACCCTGGTGAATGAGTATCTTGTTTTTCAATTTGTTTAGGTTATCCTCATTTTGTTTTTCAGCCTGCTTCCTGGGTCCTTGTTTCAGATTCTAGTTTTGTGGTCCTCTACACTTGAGTCTGACTTTTATGCACCTTATTCTTCATCTGCCCATCCAGGCAGCAACTTTAAGGGCCTTTGCTTACCTGTTTCCTGTGGTGCACTATGTGAGTTTGTGTTTCAGAGACCATCAGGCAGAAAACCTGGCATTATAGGACAGCCCAGTTTTGACTGCTCTGCCTTGAACTCACCGGTTGTGAAAGCCAATAGGGATAATTCAACTGAGTGTTCTAAGCCCATGTTTTGACATGCTGAAATATACCTTTTTTAATTTAAGTCACTACAATAATGAGCTCTCATTTTTATTTTGCAGTATATCTAGTTGGTGAACGATGTCCTAGCAATGTTTTCTGGAGAATAAAGCAATTCATTTGTACCCAAAAGGGGAAACTGGGATTACTGTATAAACTGACAAAATCACAAATGACTCTTATTTCTTAAGAAGGTTATATTATTTGAAGGGAGCACCAAAGGGAGATGAAGATAACATGCCATGGAGGAAGACCAGCAGTGGATTATGGGGACTGTATTGTTTTACGACTAAAATAAATCATTCAGTGTGTTTTTTCAATTCAAAATTTCTTTAAAAATGTTGATTTACTTTTTGCTATGGCTGTGATTATGCGGATGAATGCTTTAACTTTTTTTCCAACATCTCAGGGGCATATTCTCAGCTTAGAGGGGGGTAAAATGGTCATAGTTGCTCTTCACAATAGGGTGCCACAAAATGTTACATTCAGCAGCATTTGTTCATTTGTTAACCTCCCAGAGGCTTCTCCTGATTCATGAAAAGATTTTTTTTTCATTCATAGCATGTTGGGCACAACTATCTATCTATCTATATATATATATATATATACACATACACACTCACCGGCCACTTTATTAGGCACACCTGTCCAACTGCTCGTTGACGCAAATTACTGATCAGCCAATCACATGG
>JAODKL010000002.1:21592839-21608976 GCA_026780765.1 Petrocephalus schoutedeni | reverse complement strand
AATGATTTTTATTTTCCTTCTAACAGCATTTTCGGCTATAACTATTTCTAAAACAGCAAACATGTCATAGTCATGTGTATAGCCCTGTGAATGCTCTATGAAGGTCACAACTACAATGCACTATAAACACCTTCATAATGTAGCACAAAGCATTGTCAGTTCTTACACTTACCATTATAATGCATTATGATTGATCAATTATAGTGCATTATAGATGAGACCTTCATAGAACATTCTTAATGCATGAGAAACATGTTTATAATGTTTTATGCCTTTTTATAAATATTTATACTTGTGTTTTTAATACTTTATAAGAGTGATACAATTAATTATAAGGATAGATATTAGGCTTTATGAATATGGGCTTCATATAGTGTTACTGACTGTTTAAATAACAGCAAATACTCAACTGAGTTACTGAATAATAAAATATCATTGATTGGGATTGTCTTTAAATAATCTTTAAAGTCAATGCAAGTGTAACTGGTCAACTATTAGGACCCCATATGTCCTAATAAAAAAGTATGGCCTTTTTGAGATAGTAACAGTATAAATGTTTTGTGGAAGTTTGCAGATAGCTTTTGTTCTGAGGAGATATTTGTGTGAGATTTTGGTGGTGTACAAGGCTACTACTGGTTTGTGTGCTTAAGTAAGGGTGAGCTTATTCTATTGTTAGTTTGATGATTTTAGGGGACTTGGTGCAGACAAATGGTTATCTTACTTGCTTGCTCTGGCGGAAGTTTATAGTCCTCTCAGGACTCAGGCCCTGGTCATTATGGTAGGAAAATGCACTGTTGAGGTTTTCTTTGATTCTGATATTCTAAAGTGTACTTTATTTTTTTGAGGTTTTGTTTATTTGATTGGATTAACAGTGTTGTGGGAGCAGCTGGGGTACATCATGGGGCTTTCATGGCCGTTGAGTAAACTTGGCCTCGATCCAGTTCAGTTATGTAAATCTAAAGTTTGCAATTGCCAAATGGTACTGTTTGATATGTGTATTTAATGATTTTGAAAATAAACAATAAGCAAGTTCCTTATAATATATAGTTTCCTAGTGTTATAATGTTGAGTAACTTATTTATACATTTATATTATATTTATGTTTTTGTTTTGTGCTCTTTGGTTTAACTTCAGAATCTCACCATTGACCAGATAGCTTTCAGTATTCTGTATTCTTGTTATCTTAGACTGAAGCTTGGAGCCACTGGAGTCTTGGGTCTGTTGCTGTGTGGGGAAAATCTATACTTGGAGCCTCCCTTATTGAGTGTGGAGTGGATTTAAGGTGTGGAATAGGTTTCCATTTATCACTGAAAGTAGCTCAGTTACCATTTTGGGGGGGCTGGGTTATATTTTCTTTCCTGCCACACCTAGTCGTGTGGTTGGGAATAGCTATCTGATGTACATCTCTACATACTGTACATCTCTATTCACCCACTGTTTGGCCTAATCCCAAACCGATCCCTACATACTCCGCCTCACCACTCTGCCTTTGTTTGCTCGTTCCCGGGACCCGGCGCCATGTTGAAGTGTGTTTCAAAGCAGCAAGGGCTAAGAGGGACTGGTCCATTATGCCCTCCAGAAGTGAGTCAGCAACGATGGTGGCTCATGCGATTCCACTACCACTTTCATATCCCACAATTCCTAGCGCACAAGAAACAAAACAGTGAGAAAAAAAACACGGAGTACAGGTGCAGAGCGATTCAGTTTGGTGTATGACATCTGTTTGTTTTCCTGAAAGAAAAAAATACATGGTCATGTTCTTGATGTTTTAATTGGATTCTAACAGCACTATGAAATACACATAGAAAGGCTATGTGACATGTTCTGATTCATCACTGCAGAAAAAAAAATTAGGAAAGCAGCTATTTGTAGCTGGTCTGTACAGATAGATTTTAATGTGATCCAATTAAGAGAGGTTTCTAGGTTTCAAACTAGAAACCATGCGAAGAAACATTCATACGTAAACTTGATCAACATCACGCCAGCAATAACAATTTACATTTCATATTTGCCTGTTTTTTCTCTACAGATCTGATCTCGTATTTGGTGTAGAAGTAATGCGTAATGTTTTATGCGTGTAAACTAAGTTAGCTATGGTGGAAATTGTACAATCCTCAATATGACACGTGTACATACTTCAAATTGCTTAGTCAGTGCAATAAGACGACGTAGCTGTCGTCTTCTCGCAGTAGATAAACTTTGTGATTTTCTTAGTAACTATACAGCTTTTTGGTGGATCCATTTTGTCAAATCACTACATAATGCTTTTCCTCCTTACGGTAAAGAAGACTGTAAAAAGGCGCTGCGAGGGCAAGTCTGTCTCAAATCTTTCTTATGACAATTTCCTTCAGTTTTAGTGCATTAGGCGTGTTGTGAGGGCGACTCAGCATGAGTATGACTCGAAATGAAGGCGGTATGTCACGGGTATAGTTTGGGATTGGGCCTTTGAAATGTTGTTAGATCTTTAAGCCCCACCCCCAATGAGCCCATTGTGCTCTGATCGGTCAGCTTGTCATACACATTGTGCACATCTTGCAGTGTGCAGACAGAGCCTCGCAGGAAGGTGGCCAAAAACGATTTTGCTAAGAGGTGATGTCACCATGTCACAGACGTAAGGGCTGGAATTCCAACAAGGCATTTCAGGCAGATTAGAGAACAGTGGTTTCTGTGGTAAGAATTATTCACTTTGGTGAATACTTTCGGCATACTTTACCAGAAATAACACTTTGCAGACCTTTTTACATGCACATAAAGCCATATAACACTCTAAAGGAAAGGGAAAAACCGGAAAAGCATAATAGGGCCTATTAAATGTGCTTTGTCTTTGTACTTGTCTGTGACTGGGTGCACCCAGTCTCGGGTTGCCTTTCTTGCCAGGCATTGTTACTGTAAGTTTCACCACCCTGCTAAATGGGGTAGTCAGAGGCTCCTGGGGCTCTATTTATATGTAACTAGTGATGTCCGATTTGTGAATGAACTGTTCTTTTGACCTGATTCTTTGAAGTTAACCAGTCAAACCGGTTTTCAAACCTAAATGAATCTCACTTATTTGCATTTTACAGGTACACCTATTATATTCCAAAAATCTGAAAATATTTGACAAATTAACTTATATAACAACCTTAATAACAACCTATTAATAACAACCTTTTTTAAATTCACTATATTTGCTTTTCATAGATTCACTTTAGTCATGGTGCCTTCAGTGCTGTAATCCTTTGTGTTGTGTTTGTGTTCATGGCTGGCCACATGGTGGCTATGGCTCACTAACCTCAGACTCTGGCATCTGACATGTTAGCAAGTTTGGCACATTCGGTTGAAGCAGGTCACTGGCGCTCTGAGTAGTTCAGCATTTTGGCGAGTTCAGTTCAAGCAGTTTACCTGCAAGTCCAGAAATGTATTCTTTCCATTGTGCATTCAATCAAGAGAACAGCAAGTGTCATTCCCAAAACCCAATTATTTCTGATTTCATTCCATTCAATCTGAAATGTTCATATTTCACACTAATGTCCATTTTTTTTTCCATAAGACCGAGCAACTTGCTTAAGAAATGTAACAGCACTAAACTGTATGGAAAACTTAAATTTGTCTTTTTAAGTGCTTTTTGTTTCATGTGTTGGGCTTTTAACATGACTCAGCATTGGTTGATCCTGGATTTGTTCAGTCTGCATGAAAGGCCTATGGTTTATGAATAGATCCAAGTGGTTTTATATCCATGAGACAAGTGTAAAACATTGTAATACTTTTCTTTTGTCTTTAAAGCCTAATTAAGGGCACTGGGTATTATGTAGTTCTTTTGCCAGAACCTCAAGTGTACATGTAACTCATGCGCAATTTATGTTGACCATGCTGCATAAATGATCCAATGTGAATTCAGATGGGGAAGTAACCTGTCAGTTCACAAGCACCTGGCTACTCATCCTCCTAAGCAGACTAAACTCATTCGATTAAACAGAGGGAGCTATGCTGGCAATAATAGAATGACTTGCTAGGTTATTCAAGGATGGCACAGTACTGTAAGTGTCAGCCAGAGGTGTCCCCTCTGTTATGGCTAAATCAAAGAAGAGGCACACAGTTGATTAAACAGATTGTATGTTAAAGACTTTTATGTATCAGAAACCATAGTGTAGAGTTCTACACTACGTGCTGTCATTATATGTTTTTACTCATTAATTATCCACCCACTTATTCTGGTCAGGGCTATAAGAGAACAGGGAGCTGAAGACTCAAGCGGCAAAGAGAGTGGTCCACTGTAGAGGACAGTAGCCCATCACAGGGCCTATAAACTTTGGGATGCCAGTTAGCTTAAGTGACTGTCTGTAGACTGTAGGAGGTAACCAGAGTACCTAGAGAGCACTCACAAGACACAGGGGAACATGCAGACTCAGAATTTTTTACATTAAAATTTATTTAGCGGACAATGTACAAGTGAATATCAACAGTCACAGCCACAGTCATCTTCGGTATAGATTTAATCTTTTAAATTTGTCTCTTGTGTCTTTCAGCACCCCAAAAAACTATATTCACATATACACAAGACACAAAAGAACTGCAGGGAGAAGTTTTATTCTGTTGATGTTTTTGATGTTTTTAACAAATAAAGGGGGAAAATGCCATGAGTGATATATTCACATCAACATTCACAGTACCACATATAAAGAGCTGCAGTCACCGGTCTACTTGAGTTGTTTTGGACTGTAGGAGGAGAATATGTGTCACTAGCAATTTGCCACAAAATTATCAGCAAAAAATGAAACGATAACTTAAAAGGAATTCTTTTGAGTGTAAATCTGATTATGATAAAAAATTATGTTTTTAATTTAACATATTTAAAACCATTGTAAAATAATATACCAAAAATATTTTATTTGTGATATTTTTCTAAATATTCTTCTAACCTGAAAATGGTTGTGAATGAGAGTGAGTTGATTCGTATCATACTCTGTAAAACTGTAAAGATTTTAAGGTTAAAGGTTTAAGTGGTTAAGTTACATGACATGTTGGTGTTTAATGGACTTAAAAAAGTGAAGATTAAGATGTTTATCATTGATTTGCAATCTGTGAACAGGCACAGTTTGGGCTGATTTTTTACTTAGGTCTTTGAACACGTCAGGTGCTGAAAAAAGGAGCTTAGCTTAGGACAAGCTACACTTCAGGAAATGGTCACAGTGGCTCTCTTTGAAATCCCTTTGATTGAAAGAAAAACCATTATATGTTGTTTCTCTTTTACACAATGTGTGTTTCACGTTATTACTTGCCTTTTCAGCTCAATCAGTGATACACAATAGACATAGTTGTGTGATCTTGTTTCTAATAGATGAAAATTCACTTCCAGTTTACTTCCCAATTTAAGAAAGTTCTGTCAAATTTGTTGCATCACCTACACATAGATTTGCAAATTCTGGGAAATATACAGTATGTATACAGCTACCCTTTTAAATTGCTAAAGCAAAATTTCTTCATGCAATTTTCACAGTACTGTAGTTTTAGTATAATAAAACAAATGTAATCTTTTTTTTTAATTATTTCATTTTCATCAGTGTTTACCTTTTAATAAAGAAAAAGTTAATTGCAGTTAATAACACTTGAGTAAAGACTCTCCTCAGGAGATGATACCACGGGGTGAGGACCGCCCATTTGATAGAAATTCCTTCTCAGTCATTCTATATTTAGTGCCAGCTAATGTGTGGCGTTCCTCCCCCTCAACCTCCATGGCTCCCTAATCCCCTGTCTGATGATCGCCAGTAAAAGAAAAGCTTTTGTTAAATCATGTGACAAAAGCAGAAGACCCCCACCGAGCAGTGCTTAAATAGGCAGGAATACCTCCATCCATTACAGCAGAACTGGCTAGTAAGGGCCCAGCTAAGCAGGAATAAACCAATGATAATAATTAGCCAGACCAAAAACAAAGTAAAAAAACACCCTGAGTTTGCTTTTAATGTGCATAGATGGCTGTATCTGTGGTTTTATCAACCTCTGCTTGGATGTAGCATTCTTTCTTTAAAGAACACATACTATAACTATACTTTACTTTGATATTATAAATACTAATATTAGTGTGGTTTACCGTAAGCAGAGGTGGATAGTTTGGATCCATTCCCCATGACACTTGGGATTCTTCTACAGTAGGTACTCCAATTTTCTCCCAAAGTGCAAAAACATCTGAACCACCTGAGTTTAAGAAGTCCCAGCATGCTCAATTTGGTTCATTTCCTGCCACCTTGTATGTGACACTGGGAGGGGACTAGAATATTCTGCGGCAGGGCTCAGGCCAAGACCATCTTTATGTGCGAGAGATCTCTCAGGAAAGTCTTTGGGGCCACGAGCCATCAGCACTCCTCTGCTGATGAATTCTCTGGGCCTTCTCTCATCAACCCGGTAGAACACGGAGAAACAAGTTTTCAAGGCTTTTCAAGAGTTTTATAACTAGTCTCAGGAGAGCGGGACTTTAAGTTGAGAAACACAATAAAGGAAGTTTGAGACATTTTCAGGGGATTGGGGGTTGGTTAGGATTTATAAAGAAGCTTCCCTGTGTCGAGGAAAATTGGCAAATGATTTTACACTGCACCATTGCAGCCAGGGAGGATGGCTGGTGGCAACAAGGAACAAGTGTGATGAAGTTCTCAGCAGACGTCGACTCTGCAGTGTCATTTCATGTGCACTGTCTGCTGGAGTTCCTGAGCTGTGGGGTTTCTGCTGCTAAAATTGGTAATCGCTATCTAGCCCATTTATTCCTTCAGTAGCATTTTGCTCAAACATTTCTCCCAGTGTGTCTTCGGGTCTCACTGGTGTTGGCAGGGAAAGAGTTGTGAGGAGTTGCTTCCCCAGCATGGGATTTTGCACGCATGAGTAGAGTGTCTTCCTGTTGTGTTTACCTACTGTTGGTCAACTTTCAGGGCAACTAGCTACTTGAGCATGCTGTGCAGTGGTGGGCCCTCATCGACATCTGTGGCTTTTGTCATGACTTGTAAAGCCTGCTTTGTGAAGGACAGCAAAAAGAGCTGTGTGACATGGGGATAGAAAAAGTATGTGGGCATGGGAGTGGAAAAATGAAAAAAAAAAATAAAGAAGAAGAAACTGATGTTTTGCTATGTGGGAAACAGGCATACAAAAAACTACAATGGGCTTCAGGACATACAATGGGTACAATTTGGGGCTGGCTCCCGACTGTGTTTCCTGAAGGGTAAGAACACAAAAACGCTCATATATACACTGTAAGAAAACAGGAAGTAGGTTGGGAAAAAATACGAAAAGTCTACAATCCCTACAGTCGGTTTATTTGTGTGACATCAATGTAATGTTCAACACTGTATTCATCAAACTGAATGATCATACATTATTGTAAAACAAGAAATAATATGATGAAATGTGGAAACCTAATGATTTATTAACAATCAGCTGTGTTTGCAATCCACCTTGCATTTTTGAGACACTGAGCACACTAAAACTATACTGTACTGTTTTAATGGCTGTAGCCAGACATTCTCCTGTCTGTATACCGCAACCTGACAGTTTATGTTTGCTTCCTTACCAGATAACTGGCAGAGGATCTGTTTTTGTGTACCAGTTGATTTGCATTTTAAATGCACAGATTATGATCCGGGAGCATGTGCCCATTTGCAATTTCTCTTCATTGATAAAGACCTTCTGTCAAACCTTGAACACCATTGCTCCTGCAAGTTGAGAGGTCTAGGTGACTGAAACTCGTGCTAAATCAGCCCAACAATCACCTGTCTTTTAAACTAATTGAAATGTCCATTTGTAGCCATGATAGCCACGGCATACAGCCAAGACCTGCCCATCATTTTTTATACATGGCTCTAAACTATATATTGTGTGTACTCTCGGCCTTCTTCTAATGAACATCAGTTTGTTAGCATAAGCATTTGCCAAGTTAATTTCAATTTTAGTGACTATATGTTGATGCCTGTATAGCCACCGTGCAAAGCCAGTGGAGCTTTAACTAAACAGTGCTAATAAACTGAAGCTTAATGAACACAGTGACTCGTTATGTTGTAGATGGGTCTAACAGAGCAAGCTGTGGTAATTACAGCCGTCCCTTAGGACCTGAGGTAAGAGTCTTGGCACTGTTCCAGCTGAACTCCATTGATTTTCCATAACAATATGAAGAACACAGTTCAGTGGCAGGGAGTAATGAATTGCATCTTCAGAGTCACTTTGGCATTCTAAATGAAGGTAGATGAGTCTTTCTTTGCAGGCCAGCTGTGTATGGATTGGATTTAGGTGTGTTGCCCCCTTATTGCTAAGAGGACAAATACTCCTCAACCTCATAAATCTTATGCTTTTCACAAAGAAAGTCTAGACAAAACATGAAATTGGAAAATATGAAAATGCAGCTTATGTTCAATTTTATTTTCTAAAGCTATAAATCAGGCAAGTTTTTAATGTTTAGGTACATAAAATAGTATATATATAAATATAATATATATTTATATATTTCTTATATAATTATATATTTGGTCCCCAAATGTGATCTATACAAACCCTCCCACGCAGTCAATCTCACACACACATTCCCTGTAGAAACCTCACTTTTAGTACCATACAATATTTACAAATGTGCTAGTATTGTTAGCCAATATCTTGCATGTAAAGTTGCATGTAAGCTAATGTGTTAGATCAAATGTAATGTTTGATCATAAAAAGCAATTCAGAGTTACCCTAAAATATATACTTGTCTTTATTAATAACATATTAGCCTTCCATGCTTTGAGATTATGACAGGTGCTGTTCCTCATGTGCATTTACATCACTCAATATGCCCAGATCAAGCCAAGCATCCGACCAGCCTTGCCCGGTCGGTTCCCGTTCTGCCTCCACTGAGTACTAAAGCATGCCTGTAGCTCATCAACTTCATTAATTGGTTTGGTATAAAATCACATGGTTTTTAACTTCCACCTTGCAATGTATTACGTATCTCACCGTATTGTGTGTCTCCTGCTTGCTTTCCTGGTTTTTTTCCTCTTTGTCTGGTGATCTGGATATGACTGTTCGCCCTGTAGTCCCTGTTTGAACGCTGTGGTTTTCTACGTATTGGTTATGGATTTGGATTTGTGTGGCTCTACCTGATTTCCAACACTCTGCCTCTGCCTGGGTGACACTGCGACCACTGACACTGTCAGGGCTTGCTGTCCCAATTGAAGACAATTCTGTCAAATTTGGTGCATCACCTAAACATAGATTTGCAAATTCAGGGAGATGTGAAAGTAAAAGTGGCTCCATGTTCCTTGACCTTGCAAAAGGACAGGAGCTGCGGGTCGCTGGATCCTGGTTCCAGCACCCTGAGCCGCATCATTGGACTTGGTACTCCAATACTGGTGGTGCGGTGAAAGAGGTTGATCACATCCTCATGGGCAGAGGACTCATACAGAAATGCAAGATCTACAGGAGTGCCCAGTTTGTGAATTCTGACCTCAGACTTGTTGTTGCTACTCTGAAGATTTGGCTTAGGTCCAGTAAGCTACTACCTGCTAGGAGAATGAGGCTGGACCTAGCTGGATCAAGCTGTTCATAATGAGTTTCCACACAGTTTGGTTGACGCACTTGCAGACTTGGCTGCGAGTATCGATTCTAATGTGACGTGGACTTGTTGTTTCTATCTGGAAAGGGAAGGGTGATTGCCTGGATTGCAGCAGCTACAGGGGGATAACATTGCTCTCAGCAACTTCCCCCGAAGTTGATGAACATCTTAGCTGGCCTGAGTACTGCTACTGTGAGTGCTGTGTTCTTCACAGTTGATTCTGGGGATCATCAGGGCTGTATTCTTGCTATTATTCTTTTCAATGCTTGCATGGACTGGGTGTTGGGCAGGGTCATGGGGTCCAGTGGCTGATCTTGACTATGCCAATGATGGTGTAATCTTCGCAAAGTCACCCTGTGAGTTCGCCCCCAAGGTCCCGAGGTGTTTGGTCATGTGGTGGATGACCAGACCGGTCTGTTTGTGGGGTACAACTCTGGAAATAATGTGGGACATCTGCACTTGAATCCTCTTCTTGTTCAGCCATCACTCAAAAGATAGACTTTTATAAATTCAGGTGGGGCTTATCATATGAGTGTGTGTTGTATGTGTATATATTTCAAATTAATGGAATAGATAACTAAATTAATCACTCTTCTTGCCAGCCCACGACGCCAAGTGTAATCAGAATAGAAAAGAACTTCAGTTCATTTTTTAAGGCTGTACTATGAAGCAATATTCTACATTGCTTCATGATATAAAACAGTAAAATGTCAGCTTTACCTTCACAGAGTATTATAGCTCATATTTACAAGATGATTATATACAATAATTCCTTAGGGTACCCCATCTGAAAATGGGACACTATACTGTACACTATATAATTTCAGTATTCATTAGTAACGTATTGCAAAATCATAATTTACAGTTTAAAGTAGGAGTTGGTGCATGATAATTGTAGAGCCAGCTCTATGCTGTGAGCAGGCCATATGGGAGTGGAGTAGTGCTCAGGAACTTTGATTTTCTTTGAGAAATGCGTCTGGTTTGTTAAAATGTGTACAAAGCATGCCGCATAAGTCTATAAAAAATGTAACAAAACATTCTCTTTTGTCACTCTTTTAATACTGAAGCATTGTATATTTTAGTACATAAATCACACAAGTTTGCTTGCTTGATTCACTACATAAATCACATTATGGTTAGGGTTAACACTACTTTTTTGTTTCAATTTCAACAGTGTAATAGGCTCAGTCGGGCCCTTTACTGGATACATGGTTATATAAGATGGATGGGTGGGTGGCTGGATGGATGATGTATTGATTAATTTTACATTTATTTTATATTACATATTATAATGGCATGTATATAATGTTCAAAATTATCTTGAATTAGTAATTGGTATTTTAATTCAGCTATCATTTTCGCCATATTTAGCCAAACAAAGCCAAAAAGGCATTTTGTTTTAGTCACAAAAATTGATGTGAGTCCAATTTCCCATAGAGCATGAGAGAAACCTCAGATGGCCAACCACTGCACTGTACTGGGAAAAGGTTAGAAGTGAAATGCATTACGCTACTGTGATCCTCAGGCTTCCTTTATTGACTTTTCATTAAAAATTATGACACAATTATTGTTTGTCTTTTTATTGGCTGTAAAGTTTAAAATAGTGTTCTGTACGTATTAGCCCTTTTCACTTTATTAAAAATAATTCAGTTATATTAGCTTTTTGCTGTTATTATCATCATCACCATCATATGGACTATAATATGATGGCAATACATGGCTTAGTATATGTGCACCTTAGTATATGTGCTATATTCATACATTTATGTTAAATATAAACGATGACCTTGTTTCATTGGTTTCATCATCATGGTCACATATAATACAGTCCATTAATTACGACACCATGTACTGCTCTTCGAAGATTAGGCTCTCTCTGAGTACCGGCCCCTTAAAGCCTTTAGATGGGGTGTATGATCACTGGAAGTTGTTACACTGCCCACTGCTTGATAAAAAGCATGCGTATATGCACATATTTCTCTCCTCTGCCTCTCTGTTCCCTTGGTAACATAGTCCACTTTGCTGCAAACTAAATTAGATGATTTCCCAGCAATTCAGTTCAGAGGAACTGTAGCTACAACACAGAAAAGGGAATCTGCCTGCCTGAGAGAAGCATGCAGTTGCGTATCAGTATATGATTAGCACTTCATGTATTTCGTCATGTAAGGTTAAGTCTGCCAGCTATTGCCTTGATAAGTTAATAACTACTGCATAGCATAGTTGATCCGTTGAAGTACCGTTGAACACGTGACAGATTATCTGTTGACAAATGGAATATCTCATGTACCTGATTCTTTTTCCATCTCTCTCACTCTCCACGTCATATATATAGCACAAAGCAATACCAAAGAGGGTTTTAATAATACAGTGGCACTACATGTTAAGTCAAAACCTTATTTTTGACTTACTGTGTACTGTCTAAAGGTCCATCCAACAGGAGCTATGGCCCAGGTATCAATCAATTCCATGGAGTAGAATCTCATTCTGAAACCATCTCTAGTTTTATATATCCAGTCATTTTAACATTGGCTCAGGAATAATCATTTGTTGAACTTTCACTCCAGTGTTCTAGATAAGCAATCCATTGAATTACTTTTCTGCTTGGTTGTCCCTGTGAAATAACTCCTGCTTGTTTAAGATACTGGGAACTCAGGTTTACAGAATGGTGCGTTTCATTCCCAAAAACTTTGAACTAGAGTGACACAGCAGTCAAACCCAGAATATGATGAATTCTTTTAAGATATCTTCTCAAGAAATACATCACTGGGCATTACAGAAAAGCCTGAGGTTTATGATTACACTAAAACATAGATCGAACATCCCGGCTGCATCACAGATAGGTAGGATAAATTTTTGGGACATAGTTGTCTCTTCGTGTAAAATGAGATTCGAGAATTCCATTATGGTCTGAATGTTAACCTTTTCAGATTGGTGGCAGGAACAATAGCAATTTGGTGTATGAATAATGATTAGCGCTAGAATGTATTCTCATGTAAACCTATCCCTGGCTAGAAAGATAATTACAATTCTTTTGTTAGAGTGTAACGGTTCCACAAGACTTTTTCCTTGCATCTTTGCTCTGGATATCAAATTGCAAAATCCTCTTAATTCTTTGACTTCATAGTGAGATTTTGGCAGTCTTCCCCTCTATGATAATTATTGAAATGGGTGCATTAAGTGGTGAGACTTATTGAAGATATGTACAGTTAGTGGTTACCCTCTGTGAGCTTATGAAAAATCCTTTAAAAATGTCAATGTGACAGGAGAAAGCCTGGAAACATGCAGCTGAATTCCCAGCAATACACAAACAAATGTGCCTTGATGGTGACCAGCTATCTCATGCTGGACTAATTTCCCATTACCAGGGATGAGTAACCATTTTTGATTTACTTATTTTAAAATGTGGTCCCCTGCAAGATTTTGCTGCCAATTTGACTTATTGCTCTCTTTAGTTAGTTGCTTTTTATTAAAAGCAATAGCAATTAATTACTTGAGTTTGGAAGGATTTGTGTTGATTATTAACTCCAGTTGCGGTCAGTCAGCACTCTGCAAAATGGGCAGAAGTCACACTGACAATTCATACTGATGGTGTTCAGTTATTTGAAATGACTACATGAACTGTTGTTGTATGGTGTCACCAATTTAATGCCCACCTAAATGCCCAAAGTATACAACAATAAGTCAATTAGAGTTATATATAGTATGTAACTTCTAGTTTTCTTGAATTGTGTATAGCTAGAGAGATAGAGAGACAATTATATATATATATATATATATATATGGGTGTGTGTGTGTATCTATATGTGATATACAGTATATACATACACACACACAATACCACTCAAAAGTCTGAACACACCGACTGAAATATTTTCAAGGACTCTAAGCACAGGTTAGGTTATGTAAGTATCGGTATCAGTCTCAGTATATTACAGTTTCTATGAATGCCACATCTATGAGAATCTATGAAAACATTCATAACACATCATAAAGCAAAAGATGTTATTTTGAATATCCTAAAATTTAAGAAAATGTTGAGATGTTGACCACCTCTTCCAGTCGTTGCAATATTTGATATGTATTACTTCATTGTCAGGTCTTTTGCTAAAAGTTTAATAAAAAATAAACTATAACTTGAATAAAATATCGACAAATCCATTTGTCCAGACTTTTGAATGAAACTGTGTGTGTGTGTGTGATATGTCTCTTTGCTCAATAACGAAAGATATAAACGAACGGCCATGAGAGAGCTGGAAAAATACACAATGCAAGGGAGATTTCTACAGGGAGAAGCAGGATGTGCTTCAAATGAGCTATTAAAGTCGCTTTCACTAGGCTATGCTTTTTCACATGGAAATAATTCAGATTTAGCTCATGGCAATACCACCAACCATCAGTAAAACTGCAGTGATGAACTTTTTAATTGGTTATATCAATAATATAATACTGAGCAAAAGTCTTAGTCAGCCAAAGGAATTTATATTGAAATTATTTTTATGTTGATTTTATGTCTTTAGAGCTGTTTTAGGTGGGCCGCAGCACATATACAGTGTATTTAAAGTGTTCTTGTGTTCATGTGTTAGTCCAGTATTCATGCATAATCATGTTTATGTGTATGACATTCATTCATGATTCAGTTTCTCTGCAGTTTCTTATGTAACAGAGCAGTCTGACAAATATGGATGCCGAGGAAAGGGAGTAAATGACGTTTTTGCCCATTGCAAGCCAGAAATCAATTTGTCAAGCTCCTTTTTTACATTTTAGTTATGTTTTCTATGGCAGATGATGAGGCCGGACAGAAAAGGTCACAACAGAAGGCTTCAATCAGCTTTTGAGGTGGCTAGATCATAACCTTTTACCTTTCAAATATGCTTTGTCTTTTTATTTCTGTCTCAAAATGTGAAAACCATCTTTTTGCCAGCTTTGAACTTATCATGAAAAGAGCGAGTTAACCTTAATGCAATATCCTTAGGGGTGATTTCTAGAAAATCTAGATAAGGGGGAAAATTATTTCTCTTAGTTGTTACCCGTGTAAATTTTTGCAAGTATTATTATTATTATTATTGAATAATTTAATACTGTATAAATTGATGTTTCTTACGTGAATTGGTTAGTTTGTGTTCATTTTATGCATTTTTGTTTTGCTTTTCCTTAAAAATACATTTGTATTAGTCTTACCTGGAAGGTCTTTGGATAAAATGCACCATGAGATACTGAACATGAAACATTACACAGCTTGAGTTAACCTTTGGGGGGGGGGGGGGGGGGGTAATTTCTCACCATGTCCTCTGTGCGTTCAGGACTCTCGTGAGAGGCCTGGGCTTTCTTCTCCCCATCGTAGTAAGGTGGAGGAGGGCTCGTTAGAGAGTTCAAGCCCCGTGCATGAATACCTTTGCTGAGCTGAACATGCACAGAGTTACAGATAGACTCATCTCCTGTGAACCGGATGTGGGAATGGTTGCGGGTGTGTGTGTGTGTGTGTGGGGGGGGGGTGCCTGTCCTGCTGTCATGATCTCATACTGCCATCTACAGCTGACATCTGCCCACACGCTGTACCCTCAAACAGCTGAAGGATATCAAACTGCAGCATTTTGCAGCATAATCAACAATGTCTGTCTTTCACTAAATGATTCCTATTTTCCTGCTTGTTGCTGTCTATAAAACGGCCCTTGGCTCTTTTTGTCAAAATAGCGACATGGCACAATTATTAAGAGTACATATCAGAGGAAGAATGTTTAACATGTTACAGGAAATAGTTATAGTTGGTTATAGTAGGATTTTATTGAACAATAATATTTGTTAGTTGTATTAACTACAAAGTAACAGGCAATGCTGTGTTACACCCTATGTATGACATTTACTCTATATGCTGCATATATGAATGACCCAGAATTTTATATATTTATTATATATATATATATATATATATATATATATACACACACACACAACACACATTGGCAATAACTAATTGTTCAATAAAGAATTTGCAAGACCCGTTGATTTGTCTCATGTATATAGATGTTTATGGGTACAAACACCAGTTTGGGCCAGTTGACACTCAGTGGTCAGAAGGAGCTGGTGGCTGCTGAGCAGGGGTTTAGATAAAGTTGTGTACTGTGTTTTTGTCCCGCTAAAACCTGTTACACATCTGCAGCAATGACTGCAGAATTTTAAAATCCAGCATGAAGATCTCTTTCTTGATTCTAACTTTTGCTTCTGTGTTTCATGTATTGCATGGATATTTGAAAAAGCATATATTTGTTTATACAATGATTAAATATGCCATGATACCCCTATCACCCACCAGCAATGTAACATAACCCAACAAGCATCCATAACAATACAGAATGAAGAAGACTAAGGGCAATTCTCTTTTGCATATATGTTTGCCATGTGTGGCTAATCAGGCATCAAAGAACATGACGCAGAAATTAAGAAACTGATTAAGGTTTCGAAAAAGGACTGTCACCATCCTGATACATGAACTTTACATTGGCTATTTCGATTTATGAGTTGGCCATCCATCCATCCATTTTCCAACCCGCTTATCCTGTTCAGGGTCGCGGGGGGTCCGGAGCCTATCCCGGAAGCAA
>JAODKL010000002.1:21576755-21592739 GCA_026780765.1 Petrocephalus schoutedeni | reverse complement strand
AACTGGGCCGGATTCGAACCCTGGTCCCAGAGGTGTGAGGCGGAAGTGCTACCCACTGCGCCACCGTGCCGCCCTTGAGTTGGCCATGTACAGGAATATTTTTGGACCAGAAGACACCCAAAACAATAATGAAATATCTTTGGATCACATAAAATCATATCATATGTAAATATCAGTGATGCATAATATTTGTTGGTAAAAGTGCATACTATGTCTTTAATATTAAGTCTTGGCTTGTTTACAACATGTAACTTTGTCTTACCAACCAGCCTCATTCACATATCGGCTGTTGTTGTGACTTAGGGAATCTCGGTTTTCTGACAGTAACTATTAAACTTTTCACTGCCGTTAATTTTGCTATTTTTTAACAATGGCCCCAAAATGTAGCGTTTGCAATGCGAATATTAGTAAGTTAGATGGTTATATATTATATAAAAAGATTTCGATAGAGTTAGTGACAAATTATATATACATTAGGAAAATAAATGAAAAGTGTACAGTACAGTACCGCTTGTTAACAAATTAGTTATGTTATCGTTCATGTTATCAGACTGTCATGTATTGAGGATAGTGTCATGGTTGCGGCGGGATCGACGACCCATGGTGCAGGCTGTACTTCAAAATGACGTTTATTCTGATGGACAGGACGGAACAGGCACAGGTAGCGGCAAAAACCATGAACGATGTGTAGCAACACACTCATTACACATACAACAACCGACAATGGGAACGTGACACAGATCAACTAAATAGGGAAGACATCAAGGACGAAACACGGGGCAGCTGGGCACGATCAGGGAATACGCACGTGGGGAACAAGGGGCGTGGCACAACAGGATCACATGGACAGACCGTGACAGATAGGGGTGCCCAAGTATTTTTTTGAGATTTTTCACATTTGCGGGGATCTTGCCCCGACCACTCACCAATGTGAATGGGTTACTTTATAGCATTGACAAAAAACACACTACCTTCGTTGACTTGTGTCAACAAATCTCACTCTGCTGTCTGGCAAACACATGGACACACACACACATCCACACACACACAACTGTAGGGCACCTGCATGACATCCTGAACTTCCACTTGCGTCTAGTGTTAGCTTTGAAATGTACAACATTAAGGTCAGATAGAAGGAAGATGATCTATCTTGTGTGTGTCACAGGCTGATGAATGACCTGGACTGCTGAATTGCGCTGACCCTTTGACAGTAGTCCATTAACAGACAGATTGCCAAATTCTCTCGTTTTGTGCACCATAAACAGGAGGCACCTCTTTATTACATGGAGACTGTTGGGAATAAAAACTCATAACTCTGATGATGCCTGATTATAGTGGCAATCTTTGGCTCATTAAGCTAATTGACTCTGATGATTTAACTCACTGGATGCCCTCTTGACAACAATTTGAAAATCCATACACCTGTGAAAGCATAAAGAAATAAACCTGTGATCAACAGCACTCCTCCATCCAGCACTAGAGTATAAAACAAAAGAATGATCCCACGTGAGACAAATTACTGTTAAAAAAAAGAAAGAAAATCTTTTAACCTTGGATGCTCAAATGCCCATGAATATGGGCGTCAGCTTCACCAAGGGCATTCTGTTATAGGTCTGCTGCGTTCTTGTAAGCTGCACTGGGAGATATTTTTAATTTACAGTCCTTGTGCAAGAAGAAATGACCTTCTGTGTCCAACAAGCCTGTTCTGTCTTAAAACAAATCCAAGAAGCAAAGTGACTGACTGCCCTTGATAATTTAGCACAGCACTTTGCAAAAAAAAAAAAGAGCATATATGTTTTTTCTAAACAGCGTGATGCTCTCATCCTGGTTATTATAGGTTTGTGACCCACAGTACGGCCTGTTGATAACAGGTGTTTAAAGGCAAGCAAAGCCTTCTCCTTTCTCCTACCAATGACAGAGCCATTTCCACCTGAGCAAAATACATTGAAATGCTCTGTGTGATGGCCAGATACCTCCTCCTGGGGTTTTCGCGAACCATTACCAAACCTCTTTCATTTGGAATAAAAATGGCCACATTGACATCTTAAATCACAACAATAAAATCCTGCCCCCTGAGTCCGACCACTGTCAGATATGTTCACATAAAAGCACTGGAGCAGTAAAAATGTCACCACAGATCTGTGTTGGAACATCTGTTATTCCTCTGCTCCCAAGACATGCCTAAATCATGACAACCTCAACAAGAATTAAAATCAAATGGCATCCCCACCTAGCACATCACTTTTGCTTTGTGTTTATAATGTATTGTTTTATGTCTAGCGGAAAAAAGGCCGGAAGAAAAACAGCTTTCTAGTAAATAAGCTTTCAACAAGGTAACAACACCTTTGTGGCTATAAATTACAAAAAATGACATGCTACAATACCAAGAAACACTTACAGGCTTCCTTGGTGTCAAATAAAGATATGTTCCACTGCCTACCAAATCAATTTACAACTTGTAAATTGTAAATATAACTTGTAAACATAAATAAAACTGGGGCAAAATGGAAACATGCATTGCACCTTTTGGTGTCACACCTAGCTCCAGAATTATTAATATTCATCACCTTGTCCTTTTATGATGAGTACAGAAATGGCTTTCAATGTAGCACTTTAAATGAATCACTGAGATATTCCATGTTTACTATGGAGTTAAATGTGCAGTGAAATCTAAGGCAGTTGAAGTTGAAATGTTTACAATGTGGATGCTTATGCAACTCTCAATGCACTGCAAATTAAATAATTATCATTCTGAAATTATGGGCAAAAGATTTTATTCTGAACACATCTTATTTCAAAATTAACCAAACAGAGTGGGGGGAAAAGACTTACTGTATTTTGCTTACAAATTAGGATGGAACTGATTATTTCATGATTTTCATAATTTTTTATGATCTTTTATTTCATGATTTTTTCAGAAGGCCAGATACCCAAGCCTAATTATATGAGCATGTTCTCTCATTCAGCACATCTGTGCAGAGATTAAACAGACACAGTGAGCCAGCTGTTTGAAAGGTACCTGATCTGTTACTCAATGAGGCCAGCAACATAAGTTGAGCATGTTTCAGCAACAAAACATGTCGTGGTAACAATGCATATCTCAATAACATATTTATATCACAGTAATAAAATTGTGTCCCTAACAATACACATTACAATACACTAGCAGAGGATACTTAAGTATAATAATAATAATAGTAATAATAATCTGTAAATGCGTGCATAGATCTGTGATTGCGTAAATGCGTACATAGGTATTAATGGCTAAAAAGTCCAAGTATTTTGCTCCAAGACCTGGAAATGCAGACAAGACATCAGTTACAACTCAGGCGGGGCTCTTCATTGGCTGTCATTTGACACATGATTTTTGCTAGATCTGCAAATGCTTGTGGAGATTTGTGTACCCGTATTTCAATCCGTGTGTGCTTAATCAGATTCGTAAATGTGTAGGAGAATCTCTAAATTCGTATGGAGATTTGTGAATGTGCACAGGAATCTGTACATGTGTATTCAGGATCCATGTGTGCGTAATTAGATTCATAAACAAGGCTGAAGTTGGTTTGTTGTTCGGCAGTTTCTTATTTGCAAAATCCGTTCCAACTTCAACAGGCATAACGTGTGATCCGCCATGTTCACAGCAATTTCTCTGGTCAAAATCAAAGCGACTGTTAAAATGCTTAATACCATCTGATAGAGCAACTATTGCACTTATTAAATATGGAGTTTGAAGATTATGCTGTAGAATAAAAAAAAATAGTGACCTCTGAATTTTGCATTTTTTTCTATTAAGACCCATTGAAAATCAATGTGTGCAGGGGTGTGTTCGCGTTTCGCTAGAATATCTATATTATGTTGTAAGAAACAAAACTTAGCAAGCTTTGCAATTTTAATGATCTTTCCTTTTCAAAATCATTTAGTATATGTTTAAAATTAGTTCAAAATTTACCGTCACTACTTTTGCATGAGCTCTGCATGCGCTCTCAGAGCCAATGATAATAATTTTCATCCTTGCTGTGTAAAAAGAAAACATGGATTTTTCTAATATTGTGCAACAATGATAGTAGGTAATTTTACACAATAGTACGAATACCACTACAAGATATCTGACAATGGAACAATGGAAGTCTGTAGAGGACATGCATCAACATTTTCTTTACATTATCTCGAATTCACGACTTATTTTTCTCATGATCTCAACATCACCAAAGATGTTTTCTCGAGATCATGACTTATTTTTCTCATGATCTCGACATGACCAAAGTCATTTTCTCAAGATCACAACTTATTTCTACACATGTTGCAAGTATAGAGCGCAAACTGGCCCTAAGGCTGCATTCGAAGACCAACTGCATCATAGTCCATCAAATGTAGTCTAGAAATGTGTCATTCTTTTGCCAAGTTGCAAAGGATCCACTTGATGTATTCTTCGCAGCATAACATATCCCAGGATTTAATGTGCAGAAGTAAAGTGTGTCCTTGTCAGGTAATAGGAGCGGTGCTTCATGACTCACAGGTAAGGGTGGAAACAGCCGTTGACGCAAATAGGAAATTATCTGTAGGCCTGACCATTCCATTCCATTCCCATTCAATTTAACAATGGTTTCAGTTCGACCTTCGGAGGACGCAGCCTACAGAGGCTACCTTTGTAGGCTGTATACTTTGAAGGATATAGCTCCAGATTTCGGACACAGCCTTAGTATTGCAACTGGTCTTTGGCAATGGAAGATAATGTAAAATGGGTATAGAAAAACACAAGCACGGTCTAGTGCGCTCATTGAGAAACACTCTTAGTACCACTCAGTCAGAGAAAAGACCAGTTGTTGGAGGAAGAATGTAACACCTCAGCGGCTGAAACATTTTAAGTTATTTAAAAATAAGATATTTTGGTTAAAGACGATAGAAAGACATTAGTCGTAGTGATGGTAGAGATGAAAAAGTTGTGATGCTTCAGAACATTAGAAGTGTCGTTTTATATGTTGACATGAAGTGACCATGGACACTATCTAGGAGAAACAAAAAGCATGGTGTATTAGCAAATGCACAATAAACACTGATTAATTCCAGCATATTCAGTCGGGCATGTTATCTAAATGTTTAATATTCCTTAAGCCTGCAGTGAAATTTAAGATTTCCAGGAGATTGGGAGAGAGCTTGGACCGTCTTCGGGTTCTCAAGGAATGGGTCGAGAAACACTGGTTTAGATGTAAACCAATGGTTTCAATTCAATAGAGATGTTACATTTGCAGTTATAAACTTGAAGTCTTTAAAGAGCCTGGTTATGGCATTTATGTAGATACCGTACAATTTATGTGTTATATGAAAATATTTTTTGAATATTTATTGAACATGTTGCAGGTCCATGAGTTATCCTATACATCATTCTAATCTACACAATAAAACTAGATGCTATCAGAGCAACAGAAATATATTTCTCACTGAAAGGTCTAGTTATGTCCTCACATAATAATACATTTTCTCAGCTGTTCTGAAGAAGTTTCCAATGGTTGTATTATCACTGCAATATAACAATGGTTCCAGAGTACAGATCTTTGGAGAATTGCTAAAACAATCAGTTGCACGGGTGACTAAATAATAAATAAATGTCAATATATAATCTTATAATTTACCTATAGTGAAAATCAAAATGTAGGCCATCCAAGTTAGATAAGTTAAATTATTAAGATAAATTATTTTTAATACTACAGAACAAGTAGCCTATTATAATATCCTCAATATCATCCAGTTAAAAGGATTTATAAAGTGTGAAGAATGATATGATCTTTGGGATTTTTTGTTGTGAATGATTTCACAACAGGCTAATAATACATTATGACTGATATCTCAAATTAATTTTCAGCTATTTTCCCTCTAGTGTGAGAATAATCTATTTTTGTGATCTGATAATTGTTATTGCCCCATTACTGTCTGATTCTTACAAATATCTCTCATGCTTATTATGTAATCATGTTGTTATTACGCCATTGTGATTTACTAGAGGAAAAAGACATTTTTGATTCATGCAACGTTTTCTATATCAGCTGTCATGTCATTGTCATGAGATTAGCAAGTTAATAGTTTTAAAGATGTGTGAGTGTTTAGTGTGAATGCTGTTATGTATACCTGAATGTGGTTTTCAATTTGAATGTGACTCAGCTGTACACAGAGAATCAGGTTAGGTCAGGTTGGGGACCATAGCACTGGTACAGCTCATTGCTGCACCCACCACACAATGAAACACCTCAGGATCCTGGTTGGCAACCCCCAGGTTGATATGTGGTCCTGTCCCATCCTCTGGAAATGTCTGTCTATCTGTCACAGCTAGATGTTACTTATCACTTTGGCCTGGTCCAACTACTTGGGTCCAGAACAATGAGGCTCCTGCAAACCAGATCACACTTGGGGAACTGTACCACATGGCTGCAGTGCCAAAACTGATGCTCCCTCACAATATAGGTAATGTACCTCATTCGTGACTCGCTGAGCAACCGCTCATTTGACACTATGTCAAACCAGCAGTACCCAAGGATTCACTGAAGAGAAACAGTACCGAAGGATTCCAGTCTTCCAGGCTGGATAGCATCCATGTCTCGCAGCCGTATAGCAAAATAGGAAGCACCAGGACTCTGAAGACTTAGACCTTTGTCCACTTACAAAGATATCGGGAGTGCCACACACCCCTTTCCACTGACCTCATGCCCCCCCAAGCTCCCCCAATTCATCTACTGACTTCACAGGAAGAATCACCAGAGACTTGAATGTCGCCACCGAGGTAATTGAACCTCTCGACGTGGTCGAAATTTTCTCTGCAGACAGACACACTGCTGATGGCTATTCCCAATAGGTCATTAAAGGCTTGGATCTTGATTTTTATCCAGAACACTCACAAGCTCAGACACTCAGACTCCTCGCTCAGTCTCCCGAGAGCCTTCGTTGACTTTGCTAATATCACAGCATCATCGGCAAAGTCACGCTCAATGAATCTTCCTTCACCAACACATGCATTCACCACAGCTACAGGGTCCTACGACCCTACTCTGCATTGAACAGAGTAGGAGCAAGAACACACCCCTAGCGAATCCCAGAATCAACTGGGAAGAACAAACTCGCTGTACTCGCAGTACCAGTGTACAGGCTGGCTATGACATCCAGCAACTTCAGGGGGATCCCACAAAGTCTCAAGATGTCCCACAGGGCAGCTCCCACAACTGAGTCAAAAGCTTTATGAAATTCGACAAAGGCTGCAAATAAACTCTTCAGATATTCGCGTACACACTCGATTAAAACCCTCAGTGCCAGGTTGCGGTTAATGGTAAACTTCTTGGTTGAGAATATAAACAGACTGCTCTGGTCACTGTTAGGCGAGTAAGTGATTATAGATCCTATTGAGGATGACTCTAGGAAGAGCCTTACATGGCGTTGAGAGCAGTGTTATGCCCACATAGTCACCGCAATCCAGGCAATCACCCTTCCCTTTCCAGACAGGGACGAGAAATCCCATTTCATATTCAGCTGGGATGATGCCTGTCTTCCAAATGGAAGCAGAGATTGCTTGCAATGCCAGGAGGACAGCCAAACCACTAGCCTGGAGTAGTTCACCCTGGGTACCACAGATCCCTGCAGCCTTCCTTGCAGATTTGTAAAGTCACTGATATCTAACACAGGAGCAACAAAATTAAAACACAAAATATCAAAAACAAAATGCCAACGGCATCATTTAAAAAGCAAATCTAAAGGGGTACTTTTGGCATGAGACTAAGCAGGACATCACCTCTTTCCCAGACGATTTTGAGTGTTTTAGGTGTCGTTGTTTTTTCATGGTATGTCTCTGTCATTGCCTTATTGTTTGTCAGAGATTATGAAGTTATTGTAATGCTTCTTCTCATCATTTGGCAAACTACTTAGACCACCTGGGTATCACCTGTCCCCTGATAAACAGCAGGCCTTTATAAACTGGGCTGTCACACACAGCCAAGCTAATCTCCTTTCCAAGTTTAGGGAGAATTTAACTTCATACCTAGAAGCACCATTGCACATTTTAATGCTCCTTCTACTAACTAATAGGAGAAACTCTTTAAACTTCATGGCTTATAATATTAAGCTTGTCAGCTTATCATATTATGCTTGTGAGCTTATAATATTAGCATTTAAATATTCCTGGGTTTTTGAACATAATTTGAAAGAAAGGAGATTGCCCATTTGACCTAGTTTGTCTTTTAGAAAGCTTAGAAGCAGCTATATTTTGGTAGAACTTGTGTTTGTTTGTTTTTCTAATGTATAAATCTGATTTATTTTCATTAGTTTAACTGTGGATTTAAGGCAGTTGGATCCAGTCATAGCTCTCATTTATCTGTGCTAAATATTTTACATCATTGAATGAATGAAAAGTAATTGATAGCAGATTGGAATGGTGTGCATTAGGGAATCAGCAACGAAGATGACAAGTACAATTTCTTTAACACCTGCTAGTCCTGAAGAAATAACATTTTCCTGGCATCCAAGGCACTACAGTGTAATAACTGCACAGTTTCATTGATAATAATTGATATTATTATTTTAAAATATCCAAATGATGCTTCAAAGATATATTGGTAATGTGTTGTAAGTAATGATAATGAATAATGATTGGATGTACGAATTAGTAAGTTCAATTGAAATTTAAAATAGTATGTAACCTATTTTTAAGGCAAAATGCAGTTTCTATGGAAGCCTGTGAACTACACAGATGAAAATTTACGGAATTACATGCCTACATAGATTCATAAATATGATACCACTGCAATAATATAACCAGATTTAATGGAAAATTTGCAGAAACAATTTGTTTAAAGTAGTGCATTAGTACATTTGTGTACTTATTAGTATGTATATATTCAAATCTGTCAGGATTTATGACAAGTAGAAGAAACTACTTAATTAGTTTGAAGGTCAATGAAGCTGCATTTCTTTCCTGCTTATGGTTATACTTAAGTACAGTTATGGATTTGGTTCTGTTACAATCTTGACTGTCAAAGGGAATGTTTCAGGTTTGGTTGTTCACTGTACTTGTACTACTAAGCTTGCAATCCCTAATTAAGATTCTTTACATGCTCCCGATTTCCTAAGAAAAAAAACCAAATATGCATATATAAACTGAAGTATCTAAATCAGAATTCCAAATGCAATTACAAAGGTTGAATGCCAATAAGTAGTATGTACCATGTATAAAAGATCTCTCAAAATATGAGTTTCAAAGCATCCTGTTTTGGTAAAAAACTGGAACAGCTTTCCTATAGGGATAGACAGGAACATTTTTAAACCACACAAGTAGTACAAGCCTTGTTTCTTGCCTGTTCCCCATAGATGTTTACTAAGCGTTTTGTTTCTACCTGCTATATTTTGACCCCTTGTGGTTCCTTCTTGTTTTCTGGTCTCCTTTCGGACTCCAGTTAAACCCCATTTTGCCTGAGAGCCACACTGTGGATTGTCTTTCCCCCATGCCACACCACAACAAACAGCATTTTCAAACATGGACATTAAAACGAACACAAAATAATATGAGTAACCACCTAATTGGTGGGAAAGGATTCAATAAACTGGCTTATACTGTAAATGAAATGTGCAGTAAGACTCAGGTGCACCAGATGCACAGAAAACAGTTTGTCAAAAAGGTAAAAATAAATAAATAAATAAATAAAAAATTAATAAGACAGCAACATCAATAAACAGAAAACAGCCACAATCAATAGAACAGAAAAATGGGCTTAACATTGTTGATGTAGCAGTCTATTTTAGTGTTCATACAAGATTGTTGAGAAGGTTTATGGCCTTTGGAAAACAGCTGTTAAGGTACCTGGTGGTCCTGGTGCTGACTGAGCGGAACCTTCAACCAGAGGGGAACCGGCTGAAGGGGAAGAGGGTCGGGAGAAATGGGTCCAATACAGTCCTGCTGGTCTGCTTCCTGGCTCTCATGGAGAACACTCACAGGCACCTGTTCCTAGCCCGTGAGCCTCCTGCCTGTTCTCACGATGCGTTCCAGCCTGTGCTTTATTGCAGCAATCGATGATGGATACCACACAGTGATAAATGGGGCGAGTATGCTTTCAGTAGTGGCTCTGTAGAATAAGTGTACTTTCAGACCTACATTCCACAACAAGGACTCACAGCATTCAGGTAAAAACACATTGATTAACATTTACATTTCCAGGTGATCTCCAGTACTTATAGAGTTTGTACTTCAGTTTGACATTTCCAGGTCATCCACCCAGTACTTCTAGAAATTGTGTAAGTTGGTAAGTGTGGGACAAGTATGGATTAGATGGGCAGTGCAAGTGACAGGGCTGTCCAGGGAATTGAATGCTGTTGTTTTCAAGAGGAATACACATAGCGTGGTGGCTCTAGGGTTGTGGTAGGGCATCTCACTTTCACTCTGTGTACATGGTACATTGATACTGTCTGTCCTGTTCCTCATGCATATGACTTCACAAAAATAGCATAAATTAGGGCAGCGTCCCCACAAGAAGCAGAACATATCCAATCTATTTTTTTTTTTTTTGTCCTTTCTGAAGGTCATTCTGAAGGTCTTCATAGGAGTTGAAGTAGGGTGAACGGTGTCACACACTTTCAGTAAACAATCCTGGTATCTTAATGCAAAGTGACATGAAATTTGAGATATTTTTTCCAAGACCTTAACTTGCCCTGCAGTGTGGCCACTGGTTAATTTTTAAATCGTCTGTATAGAAGCATGGTTTCCCGCAATGCATGCAGTTCAAAAGGATTATTCTCAAGACTATTACTGTACATTATGTATTACTGTTAACTGCCTACTATATATATATATACATAAAATTTAGACATATAAAATGCCTTAATTAAATGGCCATGTTTCTGTGATTCCGTATCATGGTCTAAATTCTGAAGTGCTAATGTGTGCTTAGAGATCACAGGGCTGCCACAGCAGTCAAAAACAGAACCTGAAACGCCTGAAAAAATGTTTGTTAAACTGACTGACCTCATCATTATTAGTGAGAATTCCATGAATGAGTGAGTGAGTGAATAAATGGATGGATGAATGAATGGGGGACACATTCTGACCTTTTACTTCAGATCCTTTGTCCTTTTTTTACAACTTCCTCAAAGGAACTGAAACATAAAGGACATAAAGAAATCTTTGAATTTTTATAGCAAAATTCACAGTTGGCCAGCTTGTTAAAAAACTGCAGATAAAATGTTAATCAAGTGCATATTCTTCAATGATTAATACATACTTGCGTGTCTCTGCATTCATTCCTTCTGTTCATGCTTCATTTTTGTTGCCCAGATTTCAGCTCCTGCAGACATCAGTGCCTCCAATTCAAATGTACCCTTTTCCATTCTCAGCAGTGGGAAGCCCTGCATTACACAGTGAATTCTATGTTCGTATATTTAGGAACATTTTCTTAGGATTGATATATTGGTCTTGTCTTTAATAATTGTTAATCCAACCAATCCCAATTCTCAAAAGCCTAGGAAGAATAAACTGTAAAGCAGAATACTCCTGGAAAGGGGTAGCAGTCTGTCGCAAGGCAATTATTAGGGACACATTTGTTTAAAACAAGGAGCCTGCACCGCACTATTCCCCTTTATTCTGAGTAAATAAAATACTAAATTAAATTGTCATCGTTTTTGTCCGGAAAAGAAGTGTATGCTATTCTCCGCTATTTTAATTAGATTATGATGAATGATACGGTCCACATTTCACAAAGGTAATAGTTTAACAGCGATAGAAAAAAAAAATGACCAGTGTATACCCAGTCAAAGCAACAATGTAACTATTTGGCGCACTTATCCTGATTAACTGTCCACCCACTACAAAGTATCAGTAAACCTGGAGCTTGTCTATGGAAGCAAATGGCTTGAAGTTGGAGACCCCCTGGAATGGCTGTGAGTCCACTGAGGGGCACACAGACTCATACACTCGTACACATCAGAGACATGAAGTTAGAACAATATGTGCTTTTGGAGCCTGAGGCGGCAGTCAAACCAGCCAGATTGAATTTTGAATAATATAGCATCCATCCATCCATCCATCCATTCATCCACTCATCCTAGTCCAGGTTGCACGACTGAAGAATTTTTAACCAAAGTTTCTAAAATGACCAGAAAGTATTTCACAGCATATTATTTAATCTGCAACAACATCATACCAAAATGAATTTATCAGAAAAAAAGACTAGTGTAACATGAGAAGCTTTCAGTTCCCAAGTTCAAAACACCCAGTGATCATATAAGATGAACTTGAAGCCAAAACATTTCATCTCTGAGGGGAATATTAATGTTTTACAGAGAAGTATTCTTCATTTTATTTTTTCTCCAATATAGTGTATGTAGTAACTTTTTAAATTAAATCAGAGTTGTTAAAAGTGTGTTTGATAACAACAACGATAGTATTATTATTATCACAAAGTTAATAATGCAAACCTTCCACTTCCAACTACAATCTTGCCAAGTAGTGCTTTTACTGTTAATATAAATAACCATGTGACAGCTACAGCTTCTAATACAGCCAACAGTCAACGATTCAGGTACATTTTGAACACCCCTATGCCCACACCATGACCTTTACACAAATGATTTATCAGCTAAGTTCATTAGCATACTTATAATAGAGGTGCAGGGTGCAAATCAATCAGATTGCAGTTCAGCTAATACGGTGAAAATGTCATGTATCCCTTTATTACTTTTATTATTTAAAGGTAATGAGAAAAAAGTATGTGCATATAACTTAAAATGCCTAACCAGTTACATTAATTCATCCTGTTACCTATAACTTCTTTTTCTGTCTCAACAAAAATAGATGACATTTGTTATTAATGATCTTTTCTGCAAGATACAGCATTTTGCAAGTGAGCAATTTCAGGATTGACAGACATTATTAAACAAAAGTAATTACAGTCATTATGATAGAACAATAATATCCTGAATACTAAAGTATTAATGTGCTAGATTAAAATAGGCCTATCCATTAGACTGGGTATGTTTAATTTAATCTGAGTATGCAGGAAATAAGATTCATAAGTCTTTGATTTAGTGGTAAGAGGCAAAGAACGGTACATTTTTACCTCCAGATACTGTACCTGGAGAGTTTCTTGTTCGAGGCAAAGAGGTCAGGAAAATTACAAGAGGTTCTTCAGCATTTTAGCATAGCTTAGTACAACACTGAAACCTGAATCCTGAAAAGTAAAACACAATACCACAGCTAAATTAAAAGCTATTAAGGACACAAATGAATTATTTTGTATTTTCCGCTGAACTCCAAATAAACAATAAATTCACTTAGAAAAGATACAGAGGGGTGAAGTGTCACTCTTCCATTTTATTGATGGCTGAAATTCTAGTAAGAACATTGGCAAACTTTTTAATATCTAACTTTTTTTTAAACTTTAAAACTTTCTAGCCATCAAAGTGCATCAAGAAACAGACTATCCAAACTGAATAACATGTTAAAATGTTAAATTATAAATCAATGAAACTGAATTACAGATACATGCATGCAGTATTGTTCTGTCATTACAGCCGTGTTTGGCGTTATTCTGTGTGCAAGTGGAAAAAGAAAGCAATGCCAAAGTAAGTGCATTTGTATCTGCAAATACATGAAGAGCTGACATAGAGTGACACAGAATTCTGAATTATGCCCTCTTGTACTTCTGGGACAATACTCCAGGGCCATTGAAAACCTTTTAATTTAACTCACTGTCTCCTTCATTTCCAGCCCCTGCTCACTTCCTGATGTGGAGACCCACCACTGTGACAACCACCATTAGGGTTACATTACAAACACGTTACAGCTGCTTTAACAAAGAGCACCTTGGGGAGGCCCACACAGCAGCCCACAGGCTGCCGTTCGGAGCTCACAAAGGTTTCCATGGTGGGCTGTTATCTCGCATCATAGAGCATGGAATGACTTAAGCACCTCTCGCCCCCACCGCTTACCCACCATGGAGGAGAAATTCTGCTTCTGTGAGAAAAAAAAAAACCTGTAAACACAGAGTGAAAGGTGAAAGGTGATTAATTGTCATTGTTGACACACCACAGCACACAGTGCACAACAACAACATGTGTCCTCTGCATTTAACCCATATGTGACATTGTGATACAACAGTGGCCAGCTAATTCAGCACCCAGGGAACAATGTAGTGTCAGGCTTCCATGCATCAGATGAGGGACCCACTTTAATCATATGATTTATGCGAATTATATGTACATTACTTTATTAACATATTTCTGGATTAAATGTATGCTTGGATATATTTCAAATAAAACCTTTTATAACAATGGGCCTTATTAGATTCAAGAGATTCAAGATTGTCATATGTATTAAATGCAATGAAATTCTTACTTGGATTTTAAGAATTATGCTGATAAATACATCTAATGCCCATTGTGGCATTAACAACTGGTTCAAAGCAACTCAACAGGCAACAGGCAGATTCAACAGGCATACCTGGTGTGAACATCAATTGAAGACTATTCAAATAGCAAATAGCCTCTGACAGTGACTACAGAAAGGATCTACGCCCAAAAACAGAAAGGTCCCATGAGTTGAAGTATCCGTGTAATCATTATACAGTGAGAATGTGTACTTGGACTCCCATAAATACAATTTACATGATGAGACGATTGTTAACACAGCCACTAGCCGAACTGGACAGGGGACTTTTGCCAAATCGCATGTGATGCTGCATGCCAGAGCGGATGGGATAAACTTGCCAAAGCGTTTATGATGTGTTATGTGATTTATGCTGATATATGGGAGCTATAGAGCTGTACAGGGAGCTCCAGCTGTATGAAAATTGAACTGAAAAGGATAATTAGCAAACACTCGAGCTGCCAAGTATTCTTGTGCATCCTGGATAAATGTTAGGTCCACTCAGACTTACCATGGGGAGAGAAAGTTTCTAATCTATTTAGAAAAATCTGCCTCAATGCATTATAATAACATGTTATGTGTTCTTTAAGAAATCAATGTGTTAAGAAAGAGCTAAAGATATATATATATATATATAGAATGTGCAGGGATTTGTACCTGTGAATCTATTGAGATTACACTCATCTCGCCCTTCAGTTTATCAGGCTAATTTGTCAATCTTCCACTGTATCAAGAAGATGGCTCTGAAAGGAACCAAAACACCATATATAAACCATTTCTCCAAAATATTTTTATGTAACATAATTAACCAAAATGTATTTGCTAAATAAATGAATATTTTGGGTTTAGCAAACCTAGATAAGAAAAAAATTCCGGTAAGGGGAGCAGGACCCCTACAGAAAATCCCAGAGACAAAGCAAACAGCAGGCAATCAACGTATAGGGAGTGGAGCTGTTTAGAGGGGAAAGCATTCAAATTTCATGAAAAGTATTTATTCATATTTTCATCATGGTTTACAGGTTCCATAAAGTGAGGGTACATATGATTTGTATGTAGTATCCTCTGATAGGTTTAGACACAAAGAGACTATTGGAAGCTGGTTAGTGGCTCATATTCAACATACTGTAGGTGCTGAAATGCACCTTTAAATCTGCCACCAAAATCAGTTGCTGAAAGTTGGAATGGTCTAACTTAATTACATTGAAAATCTTTGAGAGAGGGCCATGTGTTGTTGGTGAAATAGAATCCCACCAAATCCGACCCTCCGTATATATATTTTAACAGTGTGGAAATACAAACTGTAATGCATATGTCATATACAGAGAAGCGAAAACAGGGAAAGCAGATTTGTATTTTTGTCTTATAACATCAAAACTCAAATATGTGGCGAAACCGCAGCTAGAGAAATAAAGGGTATACCAGCAGATGGACTGGGTATTGCTAAAGCTACGGTAAACAGCAGTGTCATGCTGTTAGACAACACAAAGGCTGGGAAATAAGATGTGGGTGAGTATCCAGCTTATGGCCATTAAAAGCTGATACACTGTGGCCACAGTCAGCAGCTCAGTATTTGGCACGAGCATCAGCTGCTTCCCAACCAG
>JAODKL010000002.1:21553832-21573920 GCA_026780765.1 Petrocephalus schoutedeni | reverse complement strand
GCGGGGGGAGGGATCAGGCGCTGAATGCACCTAGTAAAGGACACCAGAAAGTGATCGAGTATCAGTCCTTCCTTCACTTAGGAATGGAGAAGACTCACAACCTCAAACAGAACCATCAATGTTGCCAAAGCAGTAAACGCAAAAAAGAACAGTTTGAGCTTGACAGTCTGGCAACACTAAATAAAATAATAATCGGCTTTTAAATGTGACTGCGGAGATATCTATCTTGGTTATAAAGAGTGCTTAGTATTTGATTTGCTAAAACATTTCACATTACTCCTATGTCCTGTATTAGGCACTGTGTGTTGTGTAGTTTAAATGCCAGTATACCAAATACCAGAGCTGTAGCTAGAAATTCTGGGCCCCCCTGTCCAAGTTTATGAATAATTTTATGCATTGAAGGGTGCTGGGCCCCCCAATTCTGCTAGGGTATTCATTCTCATACTGCACCCCTGCTTGACACCTATACTGTAGCTAGCTGTGCCTTTTGATTTTCTTTAAGCCCCTGACAACTTACATTTTCATTTTTCTTCTTCACGCAGTGGAAAGAACGGCACCTTCTTTATGTCTTTGACGCCTGCCCTACATTGACCCCAGTATTCCTGCAAAACATTAAACTCTTATTCTCAATTACTTGTCATTCTGTATTCAACCACCATACAGTTATGGGAGAATTTTCTTTTAGCTAGAATAATAGAAAATGGAACTATAGGGTAATGTTCATGTGGTTGAGGAAAATCAAAATTAGCACTACAATAGTACTACAGAATAGCAGTGGCACTACAAAATAAGTCTGGTGGTGTCATGTCCTGCCTGCCATGTCCAACTGACCTTACTGTATCCCCTAGCATGATCCTAAGTAAAAGCCACCTCTATTATTTGTTTGTCTTACCTATCATTCCTAACCCTCTTGTCGATCACTCCCAGTTGCCTCGCATTAGCTCCCTCGTCAGTCCCATATGTATGTGCTTCCCAGTCCAGTGCTCCCCAGTCCATTCATTAATATCTTTACTATATACTATACTATATAGTAATTTCATTTTGATCTGTATTTAACTTTAGTACACTAAAATCCCTTTGTATCGCCAAAATGCCTGACCTTGAGTCCTTTGTCTCAAAAGCTGTGATAAAATGACCAGCCTTGCAGCCAACACCTCTGCTCCAGCTTGCACGCCCACCTGCACCCTGTGGACTGGGTAGCCCCGGTGCCTTGGATCCTGGGACAGAAGGGGTTACCTGCATCATGGAGACCAGCCCACCTTCAAGTGGAGGACTTCATCTCCATCCTAAAGGTTTATCAGGAGTGGAGGAGTAATCCCATGGTCTGGAGGATGCCCGAGGCTGTAGCTCTATTCTGGTCTGCAGGGGAAGTATTGACAATGTTCACCCTGGACATGGATCACGATTAGGGGGAGAAGGTCCAGCTTTTGCGGACAGAAGTATGGGGAATAGTCAAGTTTGAGACCACTCAGCCTGCTACCACTTCAACGCCTAATGCCAGTCAGCCCACTGCCTCCAGCCCCAGGCCCAGGTCAGTCTGCGGCCGCATCCCCAGAGCCTGACCCCGCTCTGCCCGATCATCCAAAGTTTGGTCCAGAAGAGGCCACTGTTCTTCCCTTGCCTCTGCCGTGCTTCCAGAACCTGTCATCACCTCTGTCGTGCCACCAGAGCCTGTCTTCACCTCTGCTCCACCGGTCCGGAGAGGGCTGCTCCACCTGTGCTTCAGGCTCTCATCCCAGCAGGCGTCGCTTTGCCCACGCTCCATGTGCTTGGCCCAGAAAGTACCACTTCAGGCCCCTCTTGCCTGCAGGTGTTCCAGAAGTTTCGCTGGCACCCACCTCATCTACTGATGTCATACAGGTGCCCAATTCGTCACCTGATGTCCCGCTAGAGCCATGCCAGCCCCTGTCTTTCCTTTTCACAGTCCTTTCATTTTGATCCCTCACGATCCAGTTTATTTCCAGTCTCTGTTGGTTTAACTTTAATGCAATAAAACCCCTTTTGTGTCATCACAATGCCTGACCCGGAGTCTGTCGTTTTGAAAGCTGCGATAGGTGGTAGATTCTAGAAAAAAATATTTTTATTTAAAAACCGGAAGTACTTTGGGTGTATCAAGACTATATTTTGCTATTCAGTAAATTAGTAATTTTTTATTCAGTAACGTATGCAGATAATTCAATTCTTCTTCATAATTAATGAAATTATTCTACCTGAGAGGTTTGTTGCATTAAAAAAATGCCATGTAAGAATAAAGAAAAATGGATATTTATGAATTGGGTTCTCTCCTGGCCCTACCCCTAACTATGAAAATGTTATGACTATACCCATGTGAATGTTCACTATCATGGCACGTCATTGGGATATTAATCAAATAGTAAGCAAACGGTCAGTACATATTACGGAAGCCAAGAAAAGCCATGAAAATTAATTGCATATGTTTTCTCATTATAACAGAATATTTCTTAAGACTGTGGGAAAACTAATACTTTTTTCGTGATAACGGAATAATTTGGCAGCAAGATATTTGAGGCTGCGTACTGTATTTGAAAGAACAGTAACTTCTATACAGCTCAATTTAAATTGAACTAGAAAAGTTATCATTTGATATCCGAAGTGCTGGGATGTGAAGCATAAACATGTCCAAATATTTAAGGGTTTCTATTTATGTCTGCTTGTGTAGAAGGATCAGTGTTAAATATATCACATTTTTGCTTAACCCCCAAGGATTTAGACAATCCTTGTGATTATTCCGTTATCATCAGAAGATGGCGTTCTAAACGTAAGATAATTATTCACCATTGTGATAACGAAAATTATTCTGTTATCACAAGAAAATGATAAAAAATTATGATACATTTCATAGCCTTTCTTGATTTGCGTACAAAATTGACATGCTGATTGCAGAAGAAATGGGCAGATATGAAGACCTGACTGACTTCCGTAAGGGCCAAACTTATTTAGTCAGATGACTGCATTAGAGCATTTCTGAAATGGCAAGGCATGCATTGCTGAAAATTACAAGATCCAAAAATGCACTTAGGTGTTGCATGACTTCAGATTTTCGTCGACCAAAAGTCGACCTTAATGTGATGAAAGTCAAGTCTACTTCGACTAGTTGCTGATGATATCATTGATTTTTTTCAATCATTAATAAAATCACAGAAGGAGGGAATGTTTTGCAACAACCTGTATTGACTCACAACAGACAGCTCATACACTGAATTTACGCATAACAGCAAATATATAGACAAGCTACAACTCAGCTGTACTATACATACAGTACATATACTTTATGTTACATCACCTTTCACGTATATTGTATAAGTTACACCGTATTATTCAGGGAACTATTGATCGTAGTGAACAAAAAGTAGAAGGTTATGAAATAAAAAAAAGACTAAAACTAACTTACCAGTTAAATTTCACTTAAAACCAGACATTCCAGGCGAAAGAAACCAGAAGAGAAATGACCGCGTCCATCCACGTCAGCCACCGTAAAAAAAGAGCCAGCACGGAAGACCAATCCGGACGCCCTTTACTCTCCCGCGTATTCCTCTCCGCTTTTTCCCCGCGGTGTTACTGTTCCCTTAATAAAAGAACAGGCGCCTGCATCCATTCTGCGGCTGAGTCGCGTTCCTATCTGTGTCACCCACATGGTCAGTGACTAGTCGACATTAAGCTCAAAACGTCATTGTAGTGCAGTAAAGTCGACCAGTCGACTACTTTGTAAGAACAATGCTGACAGCAATACAGCATCCCCTTTGGTAAATGGCACTTTTTTTCTCTCTCTCTCTATATATATATATTTATTTGTAAGGGCTTTTGATGCACAATACAATGTTATTTGTATATTTGATTAAAAACCCTGTCTTACACAATTGTTATTTAATTGTCATATTTTAAAGCCCATTTAATCAAGAGGAAAAAAAAGTGACATAACATTCTCGAAGATAACAGGGATGAAGGGGGTTAATGAGATAAATAATCAGTTGATTAGATAAAATTGTTTCCACTGAACTGCCAGCAATAAAACAACCGTAATAAAAGACAAAATTTCAATTTGCTTCTGCACGTTGACTGAGAAGAGCCATTTTTATTATTAAAAAAAAATTATTATTACAATTGTTAAGCAATATATAATGCATCTTCAGTAAAGACAGGATGTAGTGTAAAATAATAATAAAGAAGTGAAAGTAAAAGCTGCTGCAACTTGAAATACCAATATACTGTAACAAAGTATTTGTAGTTTGTTACTTTACACCTCTGATTAGAACCACTGACAGTTGAAGTGAATAATATTTATTATCCCGTTACAATGGCACCTGGCCTGGTACCTGGTTTGGCCTGGGAAGAGTCAGTTCTTGTTGATCTGTTGGAAGCAGGACAAATGGGCAAGTGTAAGTATCTGAGCAACTTTGATAAGGGCCATAATGTAATGGCAACATGACTAAGTCGGCACATCTCCAAAATGGCAGGTCTTGTAGGGTGTTCCCGGTATGTAGTGATCAGTACCTAATGAAAGTGGTCAAAGGAAGGCTAGCTGGTGAACCATTCTCAATGCAATCCAGGATCTGCCGCTATCAAGGATCTACTGCTAACATTTTCTTGTGGGATCCATGCCATATTGTGTCAGAGTGGCACGAGAGGTACCTACACGATATTGGGCAGGTGATCCGAGTTACGATGGTTCGACTTGTGATTTTTCGATCTTACGATGATGACAGACCTGCTACAACATTGTAATTTAAGTTTGCACAGTAGGCAAACTTAGCAGCATACGCGGTGCGATACGTTGGGATGCTGCCGGGCTGTACGCACCTCCCGCCTTGTGAGATGCATCACTCTCGCCAGCAATAGACAGAGTGTGGTTGTCTGGGTGTTACAGTGCATATTTTGTTCAGTGTGTTTGGTGTTTCAAAGCCTGTCTCGAGCCGTACGATATTTTCAAGTCACGATGGAGTCATCAGAATGCATCTCCACCGTAAATATATATATATATATATATATATATATATACAGACACACACAAAATAAGACTTCAACTGCTAAGATTACTTTGTCAGGAATAAAAAGACACGCTTATAAACTTCCCATTAGAATAATGATATCTACCTAGTCAACAGCCATTGTAAATGGTATGCAAAAAAACACTTGATATAGCTGAGAGAGAATTATAATGAGACTGCCAAGTCTTTTACATTCACCAAGACTGATAAACACTTCAAATCCTCTCTAAGATCATGCATGAAAGTTTAATTGAAGTAATCTGTGCCATTATTGCCATCTCGCTTCAACAATTTTAATCTTCCAATGCTATCCATTATTGTCCACCTATTTCTGCTTGGTTACATCACACCAGTTAATATGCACCTCATCTCTTTCCATATCCTTTATCATAATAATCTGTCTCATTAATCTACCCTAATGAATGACATTCCTGAAGGATTTTTTTCGTTTTATTATGTTTACTTCTTTTGTACCTCACTGAGCCACAACAGATGATACAAGCATGCTGGAAAATGAAAATTATTGACTTTAGTCTATATTAAACAAAATACCATGCCCCACTCACCCCACCCAAGCACCCTGGAAAAAAAGATAAATATACTCTATTAAATGAAATGCAATACACACACATATACACACACACCCACACACATACACACTTGAACTGCCAGTGCATTTATTGTTAATGATAATTATTCTTCTCAGGTAAATTCCTACTATTTATCTAAGTGGATCTTAGGGCTGGACAGTCACTTTATCATAACAAGCTAAAGAAAGTAGTCAGCATTTTTTTCCTATTAAGACACCCAATAACAGCCCAACCATGAAGTCATAGCTAAACAGTATCATTGCTGGGGAGGGATAAATTCTATTTTGAATGATGTTTTGATGCATCATCTGAAAGCTGGACCAATAATTCCCATACATTATTATTATTATTGCATTGTAATTAGTCAGTGTATGAATTATTCTGAACCCTAGTTACATTTGGAAGCCTCTGATGAATAATTTTAAAAGCAATATTCCTTTGTTACTACAGAAACTTTTATTTCTGAAAGGCTGTCATACTAAGGGTGCCGCACCGGGGCTGATGGATCTGTGAATCCGTGCAGCAGCCTTTGTGCGCTCATTGGTCCGGATGGCACTTTTCAGAACATCAGCATGGCACAGCAGCTAATCTGGCAAAGGACCTGTCAGCCACTAGAAGGGAGGATTTGAAAGGGCGCTCATGTAAAATCAATTGCTTTTGAAGGGAAGCTTTTTTGATATTTTCACAGAGCAACACATGTACATTTTTTCCCACCATAAACCCTTATTTCTGCTGACTCCCCATACTAATGCTGTCATTCCCGTGACGATAACGCTCAGTTCCCAGTTTCCGTCGACGAGTGAGAGAAATAAGGAGATGTTTTAAGATGAAAAAGGCAGAAGATGGAAATGATTAAGTGCCATAAAATTGAAAGCTAGATTACAGAACCTGTACAACAAAACATACTGCACTGAATTCAAATAATTTTAAATAAAATAAGATAATAATAATAACAATAAATATTTTTATTTATTAACTTTTGGAAACGGTTATTTTGTGGCAATCATGTCTCATTTTTATTATTATTTTTATTGTTATAATAATAGTAATAATCATAATAATAATTATATAGATGTAAAATTCAAAGGTGAAGAAGACCTTATGTGCTCTTCACTCTTGAACTTTGCATAACTGTTTTTCAAGTTTGAAACCAGCCATCCAAAAAAGAACAGTGGATTTTAAGCTTTAATATCTTTCCCATTATCTGCTTAAGTGTTAATGAATTAGTTGTATTAATCCCTTTGTTCTTCTAATATGTAAATTCAATGCCCTTATTCTGTCTAAAAGCAATTTTCTGACACCACTGTGCTATAAGTATCAATTATTTCTTAAATGGGCTTGATTTAATGAATAGTGGATTTCAAACACCATTGTCCTTGAGACAATAAGTTTCCAAACTTTTTTTCCAAACATTTACAGGCTCTGGAACCCATGTGACCCTGAACAGGATAAAAAAATACAAGAAATGGATGGATGGATTCACCTTAGTATGTCTTTGGGCTGGAGGGAAAGCTGGAGAACCCACAACAACAAACCCCTGGCTCCAGAAGTGTGAGTGCTAACCCCTGCACCAGTCATGCCCATTCCCAATCAAATTAAATCAGATTAAAACATTGCTGGGGAACAAAACCTGAAGCAGAAATGAAATTGGTGAATATTAAAAAGAGTTTAGTTTATATTGGTTAAATAATTGATTGTATCAAAATCGATCAATGACTAAGAGATTGGGATAGCAACTGCATGAACAGATATATGAAAAAAGAAACTAAATGAAAAGTAACAGAAAAGTCCATGTAATATAAATTACTTTTATTCTATAATTTCTTCATTTCATTCATTTGAAAGGAAGAACTGAATTACTATTACTTTAAAATATCCTCCTGGCACATTCTCTCTGTTATACACACACACACACACACACACACACAGATTAGGTATCCATATCTTTGTGGGCAAAGTCAATTTATTTCTACAGGTATAACCTGTCAGAATCAGTTCCTGTCCTGCCTCTTATGTCTGTTCCATGCTTGGCCAGCAGGTGTCGCTGGCCATCCCATGTCCTTTACTCTTATTGTTTCCCCACTCCCCTGGCTGCTGCATGGCTTAACGGGCTACTGTAAGTGGTCAGTTGTTGTCCAGACTCCCCTTTGCTTCAACTAAGTTGTTTAACTTATTTAACATTTATGTTGTGGTTTTGTTTTTGGTTTATCATTTGTTTGTGACACTTGGTGTTTGTGCATTTCACCTGCTATATTTGCCTGTCACGCAAACTGAAATTACAGTGTCGTAGTATCTCTGTAGTATCTCGAGCCACTAAAACAGCTCTGATACTTGGTGTTTGTGCATTTCAGTTACAGCACCTTGTTTTTGCTCCCTGTTTCCCATTTGTAGTATGTTCAGTTTTCCTTGCCTTAGTTTTCTTTTGTGTTTGAAACTCTCTATCTCTTTTGTTTGACCCCACCTGCTCCTCATTGCCACTAGTCTGTTTGTAACAGCCCACACCTGACCCTTGTTAGCCCTTGTTACTCATGTGCATATATGTGCCTGTCCTTGCCCTGTTTACTCAGTTGGTCAATGTGGGTGATAATTCTTGTGTTTTTAGTAGTCTGCTCTTTGCTTGGTCCCCACATGTCTTACTGTCTGCTACAACAATGACACCCTTAACCCCTACCCAGCCCTAACCTTAACCACAGGTAACAAAAGTACACAACTTTTGGCTATTTCAATTTTTTGACTGAGACTGAAAAAAGGTCAGAATAACAGATTTATATCATATCATAGAGACATCTGGTCCCCACAATGCAATATATACATACCCACTCAAACACACCCACAGTTATACAGTATGGGCAATTCAGAGACGCTAATTAATCTTACTGTAGGAAGATACCTACAGATACCAGAGAGAACATACAAACTCCCACACAAATTAGACTTAGAATTGACACCCCTAACACTGCAGGTTAGAGGCATTTTACATTTGCTCGTTATCACTAATAACACTTTCATTCTGTGGCATTTAACAAATACAACCTTGAATTGGTTGATGAATGTGATATATGTCACTCTGTCAGCCTTTGCTTTTATAGTCCTCTGGAGATAAAAGAGTCAATGTGAAATCTTCGTCACAGCTCCTGGTGAGTGTGTTTTGTTATCTCTTCACATTTTTCCACATTTTTCCTGGAGTATAGATTTGCATTGTTTGATTTCATTTGCAGACTGGGTTGTCCACCCCTTGGGGTATGGACTTCTGACGGGACCAGTTGAATAATTATTCTAAGTAGCATGCCTATAAAAGAGAGAAACCTAGTTATGTATGCATTGAAAATAGCTTGCTTTCTCAAATCAAAGTGATCTTTACATGTCAAATCAAAATCTGGAATATTGTTTTATCTTTTGTGCGTGAAGGTAGACTGCTTCCCTGTGGTCTTGTGTGGGAGATTCAGAATGGCACTGTGCAAGATCCCTTATGGACTTTTACAGTTGACCTGGAAGGGATGTTTTCTTCTCCAAATGATTTTACCTTTTATACTGTTGCTCTCAAATCTAGCCAGAAAATCCTTAATAGGGTGGGGCCAAAGCCGTGGGCAACCCCAAAAAACACTGGCTACAATGAAAAAGTGAGAGTTGATAAAAATGTTCTTCACTGGTACAGCAGGGTGTTGAGATCATCGTGGGACATCACACAAGAGGACAAGGGGGACGCAGAAACATTTCAAGAACGGCAAGTAAAAACCTGTGTTCTGGAACAAACATGGTTCAAATTAGGGGGGAGCTAAGGGGAGCTTGGCTCCCCTGAAAAGGACATGAGCTCCCCTGAAAGCCTCCCTTAGAGGGTATAGTTTATTTTCCATCCATTAAGGTTCCTCAAATAAAAAAATAAATAGTACAAACATGTCAGTGTTAACATGTTATGGTTCATAAGATACAACATTTCAGTGAAGTTCAAGTGGGTGTCCTTTCGTAATAATCGTAATAGTAGTAATCCTTATTTATATTGTACATCTTAAACACAAAATGCGTAAGACACAAAGTGTCTTATGTATATATGCAAATAGCACTGTTACTTAAAGTATAAACTAATCAGAACTATCTGAGCATACGTGATAATGATTTGACCTGGAATAGTAACTGAGGCACTCAGTAATTTGTGGGCAGGTGAAGTGGTACCAGTTTTCCTGACAACACAGGAAGAAAGAAAGAGAGAGAGAGAGAGAGAGAGAGAGAGAAAGAAAGAAAGAAAGAAAGATAATGATTTGCCTTGATCTGCATTGATTTCTTCAACATAATATTCCACTTAAAGTGGTTACACTTGCATTGAGGTACTATTGTGATCAGCAGAGATAAACTTTTGCCTTAATACAAAAGAGAAGAGTTGAGAAGTGCTGATGCAGCAACATAAAGAAATCAAAACTCTGTTTAAGTAAAACGACTGGAAGAATTATGAAGCTCATTGACATTTTACAAAAGACAGAAGCTCAATATGGTGGTGATTACTGATTTTTGGTTGTGTCCCAGGAGGTTGTGTGGGTAATGTCATGGATAGATGCCATGACTCACTATAGTAGCTTCATCCAGATGATCCAAAGGACTTTTTGCATACAGAACTGGCATATGAAAATAAAATCTCAGTTGTGGCAGGGCCTGGGGGGTTGATTTAGATTGATTGTGGGAAATGCCATCTTAAAATGCAAAATAACCATGACTTTAGACTACTCAGAGTAAATACTACTCAACGAGCGCAAGTGCTGTATATACAGTAAAGCACCATGTAGTAGCTACAGTAGAAACAAAGATTCTCTACCAGCGACCAGCCATTCTCTCTCAGAACTGAAAAGGTGCAAAAGGAGATTGAGGCCTTAGGAAATACAGGTAAGTTCATCCCATGTACTTCTCCTACAGAGGGCATCATTTGCTGGAGTAAAGACCTACACCAGGTAAAAATAAATGTATTATTGCTTCATAGACACCACTCGACTCATGTCTGGTGACATTCTGAAATCAGGATGGTCAGATGTGTGATTTGGTTAGTAATATGGAATCATTTGATGATACATTTAACCATTGTAAATGCCTGGGCAGAATCTATAAGTATGAGATATACAGTATCTATAATTTACAACTTACAATATACTCAGGTGTATGTTGTAAAGCTACTGCAAATATTGAGTTAAGATACTGGCAGTAGCAAGATCAAACCAAAAATGCTAAAAGCTCCTGTAAATCTTCATTTATTTTTTTGTTTGTTTGTTTTATTTTATTTATTTTATTGATTTCATTATTATTATTTTTTGTCTTAAAAGTACCTGCAGTTATTATTTATTATTGTTTTAGCTGAATGTGTTGTGCAAAACACAAGACATTCAGAAATCACAAAAACATTACGAAAATTAAAAAAATATATATATATTGAAAACATTTTATGCAACGAATAAAATGCACAAAAATGTGAGTGCACGAAAAAAGAAAACACAGAAAATTAAGAAAACTAAAAAGCATTGAGAAGGTATGGCTTAATAGTTAATAATATTTTTGTGCTTTCTCTGTGTTTTTTTATGGGGGGGGGGGGTCATACAGTATGTTTCTCATATTTGCTGTAGTATTATCAGAGACTAACTGTAAATGTATATGTGAGTCATGGTGGGTAGTGCTGTAGCCTCCCACATGCTGGGTTTAGGGTCTGTGTGTACAGATTTCACATACTATCTCTCTGCTGTGTAGGTTTCTTCCTGTATTCAAGAATCTGAAATTACATTAAAACAAATGTCACTTTACATCGATAGTGAGATATGAAAAAAGGAACTGGGCCAGCTAGACTAATGTAATTTTATGCAAGTGAGATACTTTAACGACTGTATAATGTACATGCAGGCATTTATGTGTGTTACCCCAACACCTCCCCCCCACCTCAGCCAAATCAGATTCTGCATTTAAACCAAGTTGGAAAGAAATCAACAAACTTTTTGAGGTCAGTGTGGTCAGTCAATTCTTATCCAGCAACTGAGTAATAACAGCCTGATTTAATTATGTTTCGTAAAAACTATGAAAGTGCATGACTAATGCACTGCCCTTCACATAATTCACAACTGCTCAATTCAAAAGGTGCAGATCTTTCAGCCTTAATGTATCCCTTAATGTGTACACCATGGCAGCCTAATTCTATATGGCGCTACCCACTTTCTCTCCAGAATGGTTCCAAAATGCTCAGTAAAAGCTTCCTATTGCTCCTTTTCTCAAAAGGCTGGAATTAAAAGCAGGAATTAAAGATGCTGAAGTATGGTGTATCAAAGCTAGCATTAATAGGAGAAAAAGAACAAAACAAAACAAAAAAGAAAAACACAGCCCTGAAAAACTGGCATATTTATTAAAAAAAAACAAGCAAACAAATTAATAAATAGATGGATGAGTTAATGAATGAATGAATTGTGGAAAAATCGTACATTTGTATTCAAACTGTTATCTTGGTCAAACACAAAAAGCGTCTCTTAGGTATAGCCTTTGCAGTCATGTCAGTGCTAGATGCACAGAATAGCTATCTGAATCTATATAATTTAATAGCGTGGTACTGATACATCTGACATTAGCCTTCTGAGACTGCCGAGCTGCTTGAAAATCTTAGCAACATGAGAGCGGCTATAGATTTTTCTGTGAGGTAAATACACAAGTAAAAAGCTGATACATTGCCCTGCATATATTTTATCATGCATTTTGCTTGCACAGCATAGGTCTCAATGTGTATACTTAAAAAAAAAAACTTTCAGTGAAGGACCATATATATAATTAACAAAGGGAAGGCATGATTCTGAAATTTCCATCAAAAACCTTGAAAGCAACTGTTATAAGAGACAAAGTTTGACATTGCACATTACATATTAAACTGGTAAACACAATGTATTGTTTGTGTTTGTGTGTGTGTGTGTGTGTGTATATATAATTTTTTCCCCATCGTGTACTGTAAAGGGGGGCAAGATGAAAGCTACCAAAAACGAAACAACTTTTCTCTATGTATAAACGTCTACATTTTTCATGGATTTCAGGTAATGATTATTTAAGGCCATGCATTTTGTATGGAATTTGCATTTTTGTTGACAGTGCATCCCCAATGGCATGGTTGAGAAAATTAGAGAGACATACAGACATTAGATAGATAGATAGATAGATAGATAGATAGATAGATAGATAGATAGGTAGATAGATAGATAAATGGATAGATAGATAGATAGATAGATAGATAGATAGATGGATAGATAGATAGATAGATAGATACATAGATAGATAGATAGATAGATAGATAGATAGATGAGAGGTCAAACATATGACACCATATAGGGAAATATAATACGCGGTAACTCCAAGTTCCGAGGGTGTCAACCATCAAATTACACTTCCTCCAAGCTCTTGTCTCCAAAGACTGAAAAATTGGTAGATGTCAGTTTATATGTTTGACAAGGAAAAATGCTCCCATTATACCCTTCTTACTTCTATTCCTTTTCCTTATAGCTTGTACGCTTTCAGGAGAACATCTTCTGGCATTGAATGAAGGATGTGGAGTTACCAAACTGCTATCCATTTCTTATTCATGTGCTGCCTATTTTTCAACTGAACGTGCCATGCATACTTATCTGTGTGCACAACCTGGGAAATGGAATTCTTCCTCATTGCAATAAATAAATCACCGGAACTGTATGCTGGATCTCTGATAACGTCATATTCTTTTAGTAGATTTTGCACTAGCTGGCAAAAGTAGTTGCGTTATTATTATTATTATTACTATTATTATTATTATTAGGTCTGTGTGTTGCCATGCAGGTTCTCCCTGTTGTGCACGTCTCCTTCTTCATAGAAGGCAAACTACATGGGGTTGGGTGACCTGCCATCTCCCATTTGCCCAGGCTGATGTGGCTGGGATGGTTAGGACTTGTGGTGCAACATTGCAAGTACATTAACCCCAATTGCTCCAGTGATGCCGTCTGATCCTGAGCTCTGCTCCTTGCATGTACTTCAATTTGAACAATAGCACCTGCTAAATAAGTAACCTGATGAGCAGTGACAGCATAAGCAATGCAGTGCCCATTAACCTTCCCAGCTGCATTATGGTACTGGCTAAAATTTCAAGCTAATAAAAATACATCTATCCATCCAGTGTCCAACTCTGAAGCAACTCTGTTTTGCATTATAAGTTTTGAAGAATCAATATTTTAATGACTTGGCTTATATAAAAGCTGGTTTTTTTTTCAAACAAAATAAGATTATTATTTAATTGTTTCTTTGTGTATTATTTATTTTCATTTTTCATTTTCATTGTTCTTTAGAGCTTAATATTTTATGACAGTGAAATGCAATGGAAGAAATTATGTTATGTGATTAATGATCCCAAAAGCATGTAGGTAGTTCTTTGCTGGAAGCTTTGTTGTAATGTGTCATTAAATACTTTCTTTTATGTCGCAACAAAGGAGAAAGTTTCAAGTCTTGTGTCAGTTCTTATATAAAATGCTTCTGTCTGTCATCATAGACTTGGATCATCAAAGCAACATGAAAATGATATTTCACAGATATTTTTTTTGTTCCTTTATGCATGCTTTTTTTCTCATTGTCATATTCATTTTTTTTCTTTTTTGCAATTAATGAAAACAACAGAAAAGTGTCTATGGTAATATTCTGGTGCAGAATTGATGACTGATTATGCAATTGCTTCTAATTGTACTAAATTTCCTTCAGATTCAATGAAGTATCTATCTATCCACCCAACCAAGAAATCTATTCTTCCTTAATGTCAGGTAAAAGCAGATGAATAATAGTTCATCAGCTCAGTGGACACATTTGATTTAGATGAGAGGTTCTTGCTTATCATTGTTCAGTTTTATTTGAAAATAAACTTTTGTACAGTAATGTTTAGTTTGAAGTTCACATTTGTAAATGTTATTTACATATGGTAAAGATTTCAGCCAAATAACTGTAAAGTTTGGGTGAAACTGTTAAATAATAATGTACAAACTTCTATACCATAATAAATAAGCCTTGGTCAGCCTGGAAATCTATTGGTGTTTTTGAGTTTGACACCCCCGACACATAGCCTACACTTCATACCCAAACGGATTTCTTGTCATAAGCTTCCCACAATGTAAGACTGAAAGGTAATATTCTTGGTTGTTCAGCTAAAGTCGTGTTCATGACACGTTAGATTCTCCATGCATTGAAAATCACAGGTGCGGCTCAGCTGATGAGTCCTCAGTCACAGGAAGACAGCACTTCACTAATCAGAGCACAGAGCAGGAGAAACCCCATCCCCCAACCCCCCAGAGTTGCCCTTAGCCACCCATCGGTAATTATGAATTCCCCTCATGGCACAGCTGTGGGTTTGAGTCGCATTCATGCTGAGTGGTACAACTAAGCTTGGGCAGGTACCTCTGAGGTAGGACAATAATAAGGTGCCAGTCTAACACCTTTGATTTTTTCCATCTATTCTTCTGTAGCTCTGAGCAGAGAGCAGTGACAAAGAGAAAATATAGTGGGACATGTTTTAATATCCGTCTCTTGTGTGAAGCTCAGTTTGGGGACATAAAGTCTGCCAGGATAGTAGCTACTTTTCTTCTTATTGCATCATGCCAAAAAATGCAAATTTATATATTGCTTTTTTTTTACTGGAATAAATACATTTCAAGAATTATTCAACACAACGACTATGTGTGGCAAGTTAAGAAACGATAAACACTAATGCTAATATTAATTAGCACATACACAGTCGATAAAAATCAAAGATTGTACCAAAAATTGAACTGGATATTCTGTAAATGGTACAAAATTCACCTCAGGGCTAACCAGAATTGTTGTTTGTGCCCTTGATTATTTAAAAAGAGTTGTACAAATGATAATGTTACTGTATGTAATCTCCATAAAACTTTTGACTCGTCAGTAGAAAAATGCAATGTTCATGTCCACCGATAACTTTTTACAAAAACAAAACCTTTAAATGAATCTGCATGTAGTGCTATCATAGAAAAGTAAGGTGCTGCTTTTTTGCTTGGGGTGATTGCAGAACAGCGAAAGAAAGATTAAACGTCACAAAAATTAAGTTTCTTTAGTGATAAAAGAGCACTTCGGCCTTCTTGTGGCTTATTTTAAAAAACGTACTACATCGCCAAGTACTTATGTCATCAACTCTTTTATTTTTGAAGTATTACTGAGCCAGTAATGTAATAATAATTATAATAATAGTAATAATTTATATATTTGTGTAATTATTATTATTCATATTGTTATTATTATAGCTTTCAAATAAGCAATGACAACAAAATATAATTTAATACATTTTGCTTTAAAAGCACATAGGTGTAAATAAAAGCTAATAAATCAGGCTAAACTAGAAATATTGAAATATTGATTTTCATTTATTGAAATAATTACTATCAATTATATGACCAGTCTTCCGTGGAAAAATTGTGACTGAACTGCAATACATAAAATTGTCCTTAAGGTACACAGCACTTACTCGCAACAATTCCACCACCCGGAATTGCTGACACATGAATTGATAGGCTCTATTAAAGGCGATGGAGAGGCCTCAGGCTTTGGTGAAACTTATACCATTAATTCACACAGTTCCTATACCCATTACTACAACAGAGGACAATGTTGTATTGTGTAAATCATAAATTAGGGTTTTGTCAGGAATTACTTTTGTTGTGTTTTGACTATGCCATGAAGATACACAACACTGCTATATTCAATATTTGGTTTCAGCTGAGTGAACTGAGTGAACCTTTTGCACCAGCTTGAACACAGCTTTTTGTTAATGCCGTAAAAAGTTTGAAGTATGCATCTACAACTAAGTCGAAGTTATTCTTTTTTTTTAACAACTCAGTTATGTTTAGAGGAACGACAGAGTATGGTATAAACTCACTCACTGTTGACTTATCTTCAGGCTATTATTTTTTTATTTTTGCATCAATAAATGAGGAAAATTTTGTCTATACAGAAGGTATGATATAAGCCTGTGTTAAATAAATGGCAGATACTATGTATTTGCGTGACTATCTCTGAGGAGACATGGGTGTGCTACTTTGAAATGCAATGGCATCAGCTTTATGCTTCCGAGATATTGAGCTTGAAAGGAGACTTTCCCAAAGCAAATATTAGCAATTTACATGCAATTTGAAGAATATTATTCATGAATTTAGGTCTCAGATACAGGGGCTTAATTTCTGAACAGGTCTTTAGTTCCACTGTACTTGACGAAGCCTTTTTTGTCTTTTTAGAGTTTTTAGAGTTTTAAGTCAAGCAGAAGATGTTTTGACCAATACAGCCAGTTCATCTACCCATTGTGGATTCCAGGCATCAGACGGCATGAAGCAGAGCCATTTCATTAAAGACTCCAGGATCTACAACTTTCATCAAATTTACATAAGGATGTTATGAAAATACTATTACATCTATCTGTAATTAAGAATAGGGTCTACTTTTTCAGACATTTTAATGCGATACTTGCTGAAATAAATTAATTATGCTTTAGAGAAACGTGAAAAGCAGCGAAAATATGATGGTTTAATGAGAATCCAAAGTGCCACAGACAAAAGGAGAGCCGTGAAGCACTGGAGATTTTAGCCACTGCAAGGCACAGTTCATATTGACTAAAAACTTCAATATAAGAATTTTGAGTAGTTCTTATCCTATTAGCTGTCGATTTTTGCACGATGGGCCATTCATTAAACTTGCAAGGAAAATCTCTTGATTCTCCTAGGGGGTTGAAGAAATTGTTCCTTATAAAAGGTGCATCCTCAAGTTATATCGATTGTTCTAAATGTTTGTGTCTTTAGGGCACAGACATCCAAAATTTCAAAGTTAAACCAGCAATAAACCACATAATAGTATAATGATATTTACCAACAACTGTTTTATCGCATATCAGATTCTCAGAATGGCTCTATTGTCTCCTTGGGCAGCAAGTTGTATTCTTCTGTCCAAGTTGGGCTTTTATTGATCCTAAAGAGCTTGACTAAGAAAACTACTGTAGATATTCTCCATGACGATCAGTTGGCTCAGTGCAGGCAATAGCAGGTCAACATTGCCCCCTTCAGTACATATCAATTTACTATTTGTATGAATAGCCAGTTTGAGGAAATCTATGTTATATTTCCAGACTGCACTGTTAAATACTGTAAGTGCTGGTTTTAACCAGATAATGTCTGCATTGTACCTTGATTTGTTTATTTAATGTAAGTAAGGAATTACAAAGTTATTAAGACAAGCAACTTGCTTATGTCCGTAGAATATTCTGCCATATGTCAAATCTGTTCCAGACCTTGTAGACCATATGAATTTTTCAATATTTTAATGCCAAAATGAGAGGTTAGGTTATTTTTCAAGACCCAGAACTATAAAATTAGTCTAAAGAATGACTAAACCAAATCCATCTTTTATACTACTGTACTACAACAGGCTAATAGTAAATGTTAACCACATCCCATCTCACCTGGAGGTCAACTTGGTATATTACAGTGGTCAAAATTCCTTGCATTTTATATTTAATTGCATAATTCCTACTGTGGTAAATTGCAATTTATCTGCTCTCTTGATTTGCATTTTGTGCCTAAGCAAAGTTTTAAATGCACGTACAAGTGCAATAAAAATGCCTACTTAAATTCCTTCTTAACTTCTCAGTTCAGAGAGTTTTGCATTTTTATAATACCTTAATCTGATATATGTCAGGCATGTCAAAAAGCTAAAATGTGCAAATATATTCCAGAACATTACGAGGCGCAGCCATAGATCAGGAGTGCATTGAGAAACTTAAACTAACGCGTAATGCTTAGCATGTAATGTTGCTGTTTTTCATTTTAGCACCACAATGATGAACTCTCATATTTTATCTTGATGTGAATCATCAATATACAGAGAGAGAAAACTTGGTAACACTTTACTTAGAACAGTCATTTGTAAAGCATTATAGATACCTTCATAATCTATTATAATGGTTAGTATAATGATGGATGCTTTGTACTGCATTGTGAAGGTACAAAGCATTATATAGATAGATTATATATCTATGGAGCATTATATATGGCAGCTTCATAAAGCATTCATAACACGAAATAAACATGCCTATAATGTGTTATGCCGTTTAAAACATATTTATAAGCATGTTTATAATGCTTTATGTTGGGGAAGTTACTCACAAAAGTATACTCAACTGGTTGGTTGAAACAAAACCTTGTTCTGGATTTGTACTTTCTGGACCTAAACATGTTAATAATTTTTTCAACTTTTGTGATCAACTTTCCCAACACTGTTTATCAGTACATTATTATTATATGTGTTGTGAATATGTTCTTAGATTCTTATACACATGGCATTCATAGAAAGTGTTGCTGAAAACTCTTATGTTAGGATGTGCTTGTTGGCAACTTGGCAAACTAAATGCAAACTAAACTACAGAATTAGTTATTCAGGGCCAAAGCTGGAACTGAATGATGCATGGAGATTTCGTATAATGGCATCAGCATTGACATGGGATTCATTTTTCATAAAAACAGGAAACAGAAGTGTCTGATGAAGAACAAAGGCAGCTGGAACTAAGAGGTTGGCATAAGGCCACTCACATGACTCTCCATTCGGACACAGAAGAGAACGTGCCCTCATTTTATACTGAATATTATTAATAGTAATATATTTATATTTAAATTTAGCCACCACAGGTTGTCTAATTGCTACTAAAATACATTATTTTTTAAATAGATTTGTTCATTTCATTAGCAAAAATCCATCGGGTACAGTTGCATTGTGACAGGTGACTGTACAGGATACCAGTGTAAAAACGTCATATAAGGTAGTGTAAAATTACGAGTCCCATGGAAAATCTGATGCGGATGTCACACGAACATTGAATCAACCTCCACTCTAGAGGTAAGAAGCTATAACGCTAACCACTAAGACAGTTTCCCAACCCAGTCTACAGGGAATACTGGGAGGTACACGTTTTTGCTTCCTCTCAGCTCCTAGTGCACCTGTACCAGGTATTTGGTGTTCCTGGTTGGTTGAGGGCTGGGAGGGAGTAAAAATGTGGACTGTCTGGTGTTCCCCGAGGCCTGGGTTGGGAAACACTGCACTTAGCCACCCATTCTTAAATTGTGGTTCCTGCTTAGCTAACATTTCTCTCCTAATTTTGCCACAAACAGGGCAACCTCTGTGGCCCTGGTTCAAGTCCCTGCTTGGGTTCCATGTGTGTGGAGCTTGCATGCCCTCCCTGTGCAGTCGTGGGGTTTCTTTGGGGTACTCTGGTTTCCCCCCACAGTCCAAAAACATGCAGAGACTAATTGGCGTTACGGAATTGCCAGTCGGTGTGCGAGTATGCATTGCAATGGGCTATTGTTCCTATAGCTTCCAGAATAGTGGTTTCCGAAAATGGACGGATTAATGTAACTGTCACGGTTGCGGTGCGATCTACGACCCATACTGCAGGCGGTTGAAGAACAAGACGTTTATTCCGACAGGAACAC
>JAODKL010000002.1:21528619-21553732 GCA_026780765.1 Petrocephalus schoutedeni | reverse complement strand
AAGAAACAATCAGGAAACATTCGCACGAGGGGAACAAGGGGCGTGGCACAACAGAAAGACACGGACAGATCGTGACAGTAACATCAGTGACAATAATAAACATCATAAATAGCCTATAATTCTAACACTTAATTATATTATTTCAAGGAATTGCAACATCTATTGAGAGCATTTTTAATAACTTACTTACTATTCTCTGGATGTTTAGTCTAGTAATTTGCTTGGTAATGCTTGGTTTTGTATTCTGAAGGTCCTTCTGAAGCCATTGCATGTGTAACATGTCAATATGTGTCAATGTGTGAGTTCCTTTAATGTTAACACAGAAAACATATATAATTCATATATTTGACCATCTATCAATCATAGGCTGTGATCTATCGGGTTGTAAATTGAATTATTCAATGAAATAGCTAAAAAATAAGAAAAAATCAATAACATTTATTGAATCTGAATACTCAAGTTTAATGTATATATACTTATAGGCCAAGTGGTGAACCAGCAACAGGGTAATGGGCACCAAAGGCTCATTGATGTACATAAGGAACAAAGGCCAGAAAGTCTTGGATAAACCTTTGGTCCTGGCATTCATGTGGATAAAACTTGGGTCCTGGCATCCATATGGATGTTACATTAACACATTCCATCTCCCTAAACACTGCTGTAGACCATGTACACCCCCTCATGGCAATGATATTCCTGAATGGCAGTGGACTCTTTCAGCTAGGAAATGCTACCTGCTGCACTGCAAACAGTAATAGTTTAAAGAACATCAAATAGAGTTCAAGGTGCTGACTTGCGAACATCTGTGCGATGTGCTGGACAAAAAATCCATAGAGACCCCACATCGCAGCTTACAGGATCTGCTGCAAAGTCTTGTCAGATAAAAGGGGACACCTGCAGATGTCTTGTGGAGTCCATGCCTTAATGGATCATGGCTGTAGCACGGGACCTACAAAACCAGGCAGGTGGTTTTAATGTTATGGCTAATCAGTGTGTGAATAGTGTATACTGCATATTTATATGCATAAATATTCATAAATTGCATTCATTTTTCAGATAGAGATATTAAAGTGAATATTAATATGTTTATTGCAATATACAATCCAACTGAACTTGGACTGAAAATGGATGGAAAATGGCTGCTTGGTGTATCCTGTAGTAATTAAGCAATTAGAATTTTACATTACACAAGTGAGAATGAACAGAGAGCACATCCGGGTGTCCCCTAGGTTTAGTCATTAAAAAGCCCATTATTTTTTAAATTACTTTTTCAATCTTTCAGCCCCTCTAATCCGCATGTATTTCCCAGAAGGCTGTTGCAGTTCTCGCCTTTCGAAAGACTCGTGAAGGTAAGCTCTGAACACTGCTCTGATAGCTTGTATTTACCACCACACAAGGGTGATTCTTGGTGCTTTTGGTACGAAATGGTCACTGCCATCGTGGCCATGAATTCCCAAAGTCCCATTACACATTCCATTGTACAAACAAACAAACAATGTCATGGACAAGTAGAAATCTTGTGATTGGAATTAAAATGCACAATGTTCTGAATATTTGGGAGTTCTTACTTTTTAATGAAGGCCTTTTAACTCTTTGTGTGTTAGAGAATCTCCTATGGACATAAAATATTTTTGTAAAATAGCTTTTAGAGACTGCTGTCATATGTGTGTGTGTGGAGGGGGGGGTTGCATAGATTTAGATAAACTAAATACATATATATATGCTATATTTATGTATATTGCTGTATATAGTTGCGGCGTAGAAAAAGGAATATTATAGATAGATAGATAAAAATGGGTGAAAAAATAGGTCGCTCTCAGGAACCTGGTACCGTGATGCCACCAGTGCAATACGTCTATTTGTGAAATTTCTTTGCTACTAAATATTCCATAGTAAACTGTTACTGGTATTATATCAAAGTGAAAGCAACTGGGAACAACAGCAACGCAGCCACAAAACGGTAGGCCACGTAAAATCACAGAGCTGGGACAGCACATGGTGTGCATAGAGAGCTTCATAGAATGGGTTTCCATGGCAGAGCAGCTGCATCCAAGCTTTACATCACCAAGTGCAATGCAAAGCATCGGATGCAGTGGTGTAAAGCACACCGCCACTGGAATTTACAGCAGTGGAGACGAATCACGCTTCTCTGTATGGAAATCCGATGGACGAGTCTGGGTTTGGTGGCTGCCAGGAGAACGGTACTTGCCTGAACTCATTGCGCCAAGTGTAAAGTTTGGTGGAGGGGGGATTATGGTGTGGGGTTGTTTTTCAGGGGTTGGGCTTGGCCCCTTAGTTTCAGTGAAATAAACTCTTAATGCTTCTGCATACAAAGCCATTTTTGACAATTTCATGCTCCCAACTTTGTGGGAACAGTTTGGGGATGGCCCCTTCCTGTTCCAACATGACTACACAACAGTGCTCAAAGCAAGGTCTATAAAGACATGGATGTGTGAGTTTGGTGTGGAGGAACTTGACTGGCCTAAACCTTGTGGAAAGCCGTTCCAGAAGAGTAGAAGCTGCTATAGCCGCAAAGGGGAGGCCAACTCCATATTGAAACCTATGTGTTAATAATGGGATGTCACTGAAGTCCATGTGTGTGTAAAAGCAGGCGTCCAAATACTTTTGGCAATATAGTGTATATTTCTTTTTCTTCACCACAGCTAGGCTTCCTGCTGAAACATGGCAATTCAGGGTTAATGGCTGCCATGTCAGCAGTGGATTTATCGTCTGCTCGCTGCCACATGTGGTGCCTCATGACAAACGAAATACAAATCACTTAATACGGCCAAATACAGAACCAAGCTTGAAATTTAGAAACATATTGATATCCAATGGGTTATGAGATATCATAAAGGCATTACCCCTTGCAAATGGCCTAATGTTTGCACTATAATGTGTGTGTGTGTGTGTGTGTTTTTATTCATTCTCCCCAGTGAGGTTGAAATGTTGTGCTATTAATGTTAACCTTTTCTAATTTGACAATACGTAGCTGGAGAAAACATAAACAACTGCAGTCCTGAGACACAAAGCTCATCACCAGATAACAGGATCTAGTACACTTGTTTATCATCTAGTAATATTATAAATAATAAGGTTATAAACTTATGCTGAACATCACATTTACTCATTCAAAACAAGTAGAATACAGTGATAAAAGGCAGATAACTTAAATTTTCATGGCAGATGCGTGTATTATTTCATATAAATCCAATCCAATTTTCCTATGACACATTCACTACAAGAAAGACATATCCATCTTGATGAGTACGATCACGTCTTCTATGTAGCATAGAAATCCAAATCAAATTACATGAATCTTCCATTCAGTGACATAAAATAAAATTAAATCCTCAGTAGTTTTTTTTTCCCAGTTACTCTGCATAAAATTAATTTTGCACAACTACAGGGAGAACATTTTATTTAGAAATATCGCTATCAACTTCTATCCAGAGTGCACCCTAGCCTTCTGCCCGGTACTGTGTGGCATAGGCTCCAGGCCACCCAGCAATGCATGGATGAGATATCAGTATCATTATTAAATCTAATTATTTAGTTACTATTAATATTCATGCTAATAAGGATTAACAGAATGTTGCACTCCTAATAAAAAATGCTATTTAAAGACTGAAATTTCTATGGAACCTTAGATAAATACACCATTTTATGATAAGCTGAGCAGATAGCAAAGATAGATAGTTTAGTTATATGGCATGATTATATCTGGTCAAGACAAAACATTGTGAATTCCTAGTATTCCTAAAATATTACTATTACAACAGATAGATGTGCACCATATGTGTTAATAAAAGTCTATGTCATGTATTGTTTTTAGATTATTGCGTATTTATTGTTCTGGCATAGAATGTAACACCATTGTAATAACATAATAACTGTAATACTTAGGTAGATCTAACATCATATCAAATGCTATTATAAACTACGAACAATCTGGAATAATTACAGCACTGGTGTGGTGAAGAAATGTGGTATTATGATGGACTAGGATGTGCTTCATGTGACCTTATCGATAAATAGATGATGCAATAATATAATGTTTGTACTTCATTCAAAATTCATTTTTATTCAATAGGGAATACATAAGCCTCATTATATAGCATTTATTTGAACACATGCTTTTGTTTTCCTCTCTCTCTGTAATTACTATCTTTATTCAGCCAGCATGTGGATATTACTCATGGGCTTTGATTAGAGAATCCACTAAAGATTCCCCATTGTAGTGATAACAAACTGATTACAAGGCTAACATGAGAGAGTTCACATCTGACATTTGAGGTAAGTCCAAAATTAGTTCCAATTGCGTCAGGCCTCTGAGGAGCAGAAGGCATAAATATTGCAAGATCAAGAAGGGCAATTCAGATTATCTAACTTTTTTTTACTGCCCGTTTCCATGTGAGAAGTGCACCCCTACATCAACCTTCAAAGTGCAGAATAATGTGCCTGGCACCTCCTAAAAAAAATGTGTCCAAAAAGTACAAAATATATCACATTAAATATTTACAAGCATAAGGAATGTATCACTTCAAGTTTCAGGTTAGCTAGGGTACTGGAATTGCTTTCATCGACTGAAGTCCCAGCAGTGGTCATTTTTTTGTGAACAGAATGCATAAGATAAGAGAAAGCTGCGGCCGGCTTACCTCATCTATGATAAATCTTTATCATTTTAGGTGATTTAGATGGGCTGTCCTCTAAGGCTGGTGCTAGTGAAGGGTACTCATTAATACAACTTTAGGACCCCTGACTGTTGCCTTTCTCCATTCTGTTTGATGCCTCTGACCTTTTAAGAATTGCTGTTATCAGAAGCAGTCTTTCCAGGAGTCCTAGGAGCCCCAGAAATAGATAGGAATATTGTGTGTCTCATCAAATTGTTTGAGTTAAAAAGGTCTGTATTTGGTGCATGCAGACTAAGCGAGAAAGTGGTAGATACAGCGATGCTTCCAAATATGGTGTTGTGGTGAAGGTGAAGAAACAGACTCCTAGAAAGATGACACCAGTTTTCAACTCTAAAGGATCGGGAAGATATATAAAGACGTATTTACTGTATATTTAACTGAAGATGATGATTTAGTGATAGAGGCTTATGTGGATAATAGCAGAGAGTATTCACAGCAAAATATAATGAAGAAAAAATATATATAATATTTAAAATATATATAATATATAAAAAATAATATAAAATAGAAAAAAAATGTTTTATGATTTTATCATTCTGAGCCCACTAATGAAACTCATGTTGTAAACCTAGTTTAAAAGACCCACGAAGAGCTTAATTGTATGACCTTAAAACCTCCTTCTATGTAAAAACTACATTGCAACAATATAACCATAAAAAAATTATCCTCCTCTGGAACCAGTGTCTAATTCCTCCATTACCTGATGACTAAAATCCACCTAGCATCCTTGAACTGTGGGCTAAGCCTAATGTGTTGGTTAGGTTGTTCCTTCACTGCACGTAAGAGGAAGTTGTGCTAGATCATTTGTAGTGGTCCATGTGGTTCTTTGCATTCCTCGCTGTCTTTCTAAATACAACCATCCTATTTAAACACAAACATACAAAAAGAATACATCAACGATGCAAGAATGTTTGATATTTGGTAATGCTTTAAATGAACTGCACCTTCGTTATGTCTTTATAATGGGGGAGTGGGGGTGTTTTGATGTAAGAGATGTGGACTGGTGGCCCTTTTTGAGGTAAGCCCTGTGCATCACAGCACCCCTGAACATTCAGGACACTCAGGGTATGATAGCTTTTATTCAAGCACAGCTTGAATTTTAATGGTAAGACCATGCATTAAATGTTTTTCATGTTATCATGATGCTTTATTTATGTGTCCATTCCTGGCTTTCATACTTAAATGTGAAATATTCCGCTCCAGTCTACTGAAACTATTTAACAAGGCTCTGTAGTGAATTTTGCTGTTTATTAAAGAAATAACTGTTGTTACTGCAAGACTTGTGGGGTTTTAGCAATAATAAATTAGTTTTAAAAAGGTAATTGGACCAACTCATAACCATTGTGAGAGTCAAGACTATATTACAGGTAATACATGCTTTGTAATTGTTCTCTTTCCTTTATCAAGGGAGTAGCGTCAGGGCTACTATTTTTTAATTCATATTTGGTTCACTATTTCAATGCAGAAGGTAAAACTGTAACCTGAAACTTTTGAAAAAGATGTAACTAAAGCAAGGGTTGATGGCTTATAATGCAGAGACAGTGAAATTCACATTTTTGTTTGATTTTTATATCTCTCCCAGTAACAGGTAAATGTTATATATAGTTGTTTATTTTTAAACAATTGGAAGCAATTAGAAGCTGTTTCTCTGAGAGCACGTATTGTTATAAATGACATGTTTAGGAGAAAACCAGCACACCTCTATTGCAAACACTGCAAATCCAGTAGTACATGTAATTCTATAGTGAAACATAAAATACCACACAAAGTCAGCATTTTACTACAGACCAGTTTTATTTGTTGCTTTCATATCTTTCATATATTTCAAATTCTGTGGGAGCTGCCACATAAACCATGAATAAATAAGGGTGTGGCACGTGAATTACGTTTGTTTCCAGCTGGTGGATTTATCAATGTGGGGATGTGCGTACGCTGTAATTGGCCAGGTATACCCTGTTTCATAAATCACACGTGGAACTTGCTGTACGAAAAATTTGCACCTGAATCTACACTCATTTTTATAAATGAGGGCCAATGTGTTGACTCACACCTGTTCCTTGTTTAAACCTCATTATCTGTGTATATAAGTACTGTTACGGTGTGTAGGTGTTTGCACTGAGTCTTTATTGCTGCCCTGTTTTAGGTTACATGTCATCACATTTCAAATTCAACTCCGGTCCATGGATCCATTTCACTTCTTCGTTCATCTCTGCCTGCATTTTCATCAGTTTAGTCTAAGTGGAGAAATTTGCAGCCGCGTGCATTTGACAAATAAAGAATCTTGAATCTCACTTCAAAAGACAGCAGTTTTTTGCCACACTCCATCTTGCGTGCTCTCAGATATTATTTCTGAGATTTGATCTGTACAACATTCTTATGGATTTTTTCAGTTTGCTGTTTTCTGATTATGATTTTGCTCAATGGGGCAGCATGGTGGTGAAGTGGTTGGCACTGTTGCCTCACACATCTGGGACCTGGCTTCAGGTCTCCGCCCAGGTTCCATGTGTGTGGAGTTTGCACATTCTCCCTGTGATGTCATGGGGTTTCCCCTGGGTTTCCTCCCACAGTCTAAAAACAGGCTAAGTGGAGTTACCAAATTGGTCATACTGTATGTGTGAGTATGCCCTGCGATGAACTGGCCCTCTGTCCTGGGTTGTTCCATGCACCTAGCTTCCAGGATAGGCTCTGGACCCCCCGCAACCATGAACAGAATAAGCGGTTTCAGAAAATGGATGGATGGATTTTGCTCAATCACTTCTGTAGTCTAGCTTGCCCTGGTATCCATTTGTAGATTAGATATTATATATGTTCAGAAAAAAAAAATTCTGTGAGCATGCAGTATAACAGAAGGATACTTACGTCTGTTATCAATGTTAATAGATCTTGAGATCATGAGAGCAACTGTCTTTCGCTACACATTTTCAAAGATTAGCAATATGCTGATTGTTTCATAGAGGTATCTCATAATTATGAAATTACTCCTGCTTGTGTGCTGATTATGAAGTGATTGCCAATAGTGGGGAGCCTTGAAAAGTGACATCTGAAATGTGACTTGACATTGTGTGAATTCTCGTGGTTTATTTTTCATTGTTGTTATTTTTTTTATTGCTGATGTTATGTGGGCGGGGAGGTGGGTCTGAGACAGAGATCCTGTGAATGCCAGGGAGTGACTCTACTCCGTTTGGCCCTTGAGCAAGGCCCTTAATCTGCAATAGCTTTGTCTTAGGTATGACGTTAACCTACATACAGCCTTGTACAGTATGTGGGGAAAATTTGGGGGTTGGTGGCAGGATTGGCGCTCCAGCCACCGGAAAATCTTCACACTCATCAGCTCCATCTGGACAGTGTGGTGCTGAGGTATCACCCGCTGCATAGCTGCACCCAGGTTCTCATCCCTGAGGTGGTTTGTCATGTGGTGGTGTGTGGCAACGTGCTGTCTTGGCGTTTGCCCCATACCTCTCTATGTCAAGTCATTGATATTACTGGTACCACTGATAATAACTAACCACTTCATGATCACTGATGATAATGACTTGAAATATCTCACCAACTGTTGTCAGTGTCTTTGCTAGATAGAAATCTAATCTAGAATAAATTAATAATTCTATGAAATGTTATTGAATACTAGTAATGCATTAAAATCCTAGCTTCTTATGATATAATTAAAGTACTTCCCTTTCCTTACAAAATTACCTGCCGTAAAATACAATGTAAAGCAAAAGGTGAGAGGTGTATGCAGTATAAATGAAACTACCAGAAAGTACAGAAGGAAAGGATTAAATATCTATTAACAAATGTAATCTATTTTATGAAATTACATAAGAAGGACGGATGGATGGATGGATGGATGCATGAATGGAAAATAATTGTTAGAATGTAAGAACTGGAGAAAGGCATGGATGTTACTGTGACAGGGTGAGGTCAGGGGACTTGTAATCAATTATTTATCACTGAGAATGTAAACCAGGCAGCAAAACAGACCAGGAGCTACAAATATTCTTGAGGTCACAGTTTTCCTGTTAGTTTGTAGTTTGTTAGAGCCAGAACAGTTGTCTTAGATTCTTGGTATTCTCACCAAGCCTGTTGTATCCCAAGAGTGTTAATAAGCTCCTCATTGCATCTGCAGGTTCCTGTGATACATGGTTCGGTTCAGCCTACAGACAGATGCACATGCCACTTACAGTATAGCTGGTATATTGTTATTATGTTCTGAGGGATAAATTAAATGTGATGTGAGAATCTGCATAGACTGAAAGTTTGGCCACAAAATCCTGAGGGTGATATGTTGATGTCTTGTCCATTCAAATCACAAACAGTAGTAGAGACAAGGTCCACCCCAGTTAGAAGTCAACACCCATTCTAAACCACTTAATTTTTCTTCTTCATCCAAGGGTGTTCTAGCACCACGTACACTAACATGTACAGTGGTCTGTGATGGATCGGTGCCAAATCCTGAGTTATTCCGTCCCTTGTGCCTGTTGTTTCTAGGATAGGCTCCAGACCCTCTGTGACCCTGCATAGGACAAGCGGGCATAGAAAATGGATGGATGAATTAACCATAATGAGTGCTTTGGCTTGGCCAGTTTTGATCATTATTTCATTACCAAATGTATTCTTTGGGGGAATTATTGAAGAAATATGTCAGTTAAAACTGTAATAAAAACAAGGTCAAGAATACTTAAGTGCAGAGTGATAATACTTTTCATGGTGTGAATCCTTCTCTGTGTATCTAAGGATCCTTGTTGCATTAAATTGCCTTTTATCTTTTCCTAGATGAATAGTATTTATCCTCTTTGTGTACTTAATACAGCTTGTCACACTAATGCTAGTCCTGTGTGTTGTGCTCCTTTTGAAGTCTGTATGACATCAGTGTCTATATATAGCATTTTTAAAACTTAGTTTGAATATCAAGTTAATGACAGTATATTTTTAATGACCTATTTATGCACCATTGTCCCACAACCCTGACTATGATAAGCAGTTAGCAGATGGATGGATCCATCATTTCATTTTTATTTCCTGTTTGGGAATTGGCATCATTTGCTATGGGTCACATGTGCCATGAAAATGCTTAATTCTCTTTCAGTGCTTTAGTTTATTTACAATATAACTGCTGCAAATCTGGTAGGGTATGCAATTTTAATATAAAATACCTTATTTATTTTTTCAAACCAGATCAAACCAAATGTGTGGGCAGGTAACGGAAAGGTAACATTTCTTTACTTTGTACAAGCTGTGTCATACTGATCATATTTATAGAAAGGGCCACAGATCACTGTAGAATTTAACATTTAATGTAAAAGCCGTGAGTGCAGGAGCACATACAGTACATGAACAGGATGACTGTATACCTTGTTAAAACAATAGCAAGCTACAGTTATAAACTTTATTTGTCAAAAGGTCCGCTATATTTAGAAACAAGGCATGTTTAGAAACATACAACGATATAATTATGAATTATTATTAAAGCATTACAGTGACTACTTATCCCAGTTAGGTTTATGTTGTACATAATGTTTAAATGGTGTTTGAAAAGATATGGGCACTCAATACCGAAAGTACATTTATCTGACATTTTCAACTACTAAATCAAAGTATCTCATAATATTAATAAAAATTCAACACACACACACACACAAAGTGCAAGTCAGAAGTTTGGACCCGCCCAACGATGAAAGGGTTTATTTGTACTATAGTTTACATTTTAGACAATACATGTAGGGAATTATGTATTGCCCAAAAAAATCATTAGTTAAAAAATATATATATATATATATAATTAGTTGGGGGAGGGGCAGCTCTGCGGGTTGGTGCTCAGAAGGTTGCGGGTTCAAGTGCCTGGGTCCCTTGAGCAAGGCCCTTAACCCCAGTTGCTTCAGGGACTGGCTGACCATACTCTCCTCTATGGCAATTTCATGAGGTGGCCTCCTGGGATGCTTTTCCAGCTGTCCTGAGGGAGGTCCCACACATATGCTGAGCACTCATTGGCTGCTTTTCCTTCACTCTCTGGTCAAACTCCTCCAAAACCATTTCTACTGTCACTTTCCTTTAAAGGTGGCTTGGCATGTCCAATCTTCTGACTGAAACTGTGCATATATATGGTACTGTGCAAAAGTCATAAGCAGCCAAAGATTTTTTTTTATATTGGTGTAGAACTATGCTATCATGCTTGTCAATGTGTGGTACCTTAGCCATTTCAAAACCCCTGCTAAAATCACCCCATTATTTGCAGTAACCATGCAATACGCCCATGTATTTTTTGACACAACCTCTAGCACACCTCGTATCAATATCTCATTGACGTTTTTAACAAATTAGGTTAATTAATTAAGTAACCAGGTGGTGAAATGTCATGAATACATGTAATGGCAGGGTTGGCTCTGAGGAGGGGGCTGTGGTTTTCATTTATCCATCTAACTAGACATCTTCAACTTTTTGGAGAACAGAAGAAAATGTTTACTAGTTTTTTATCGTGTGACTCTTGTCATATGTTCTAATGTTAAATTGTGTTTGTTGTTCTGAGAAAATGTGTGCTTACTACCCAGATAAATAGCTTTATACATTTCTTTTGACTGCCTAAGACTTTTGCACAGTTCTGTACAATCAACGCTAGTTGAACAGTTGTTATGCAAGAGCATTATTTCATGTGGCCCCTAATTTGTATATCTATAATCAAAGTAGAATGTTTTTGAATTATCCATGCTTTGTATCGAAGGATCATGAATACAAAAGCTTTATTTATTTCACACACTTTCCAAAGCTAACTGTACAGCTGATTTCAGCCCTTTGCTGTTGTCCAGCTGTGTCTGCTGGAAAAGTGCTTCTTGTCAAATTATTGACTTTCTTTCCAGCTTTCCAAACAATGTGGCAGTCCCAGTATCCTCCGTGTTTACAGATTATTTAGCTAGTTCTGTAAATTTGCAACCTTCTACTTTTGAAAAGAAAAAAGTGATCCATTAGAGCTTCACTTCAACATCCAAAACATTGTTGATAAAGTAGCAGGCTTAACTGTTTAAATATGAACCGCTTTCAGGGAGAAATTATTCATTGTCTTATCTGTAATACAGCAGAGGCAAGGTATTCAAGACCATCATCAGCCTCAGGCCATCAAATGGACTGTGACCATGTAACAAAGTAACTATAAAGGACCCATTCACAACACCCTAATTTCAGCAGCTTAGCTCAACTCAGGGAGCTTGAATTGGCAATAGGGGACAGTCTAATCACCAGCCCATCCTTCTACATAAAGGCAACTGACTGCAGCTGAGAGAAAAGGACCTAGGACTCTCTCTTATGCAGTCACGCTTTAGAGGGGTAAAATCTATTGCAATCCAAGAAGCATCTCACTGTGCCCTGCAGGAGGATGGGGTTAAACATCCATCCCGGCCCACATCCAACCTGGACTATGGTACGTCAACTCATGAGTCAATCATTCGGATTCTTTCAAGAATCGCTTAGTGGCACTTTATTGATGCTCATCAGGCTGATGTTTTCAAGAAGCACTTTACTATTATTATTATTATTATTATTTCCTGAAGGTCACAGTGAGACATACAAGTACTTGGAAAAACCTGAAAGACTTTTTTTAGATATCGTTAATATCTATATGCAGTTAGGTGTGCCCCATTGCTAAGCTATTTATTGCATTTAGGGCTGCAAATTTGTTTTAAAATTTAAGCAATTCATCATATAGTTTTCTGTGATTAATCTCGATTAATCACATCTAACATTAAAACTTACTATCATAAATATTTACATATTGAATCCCCAAATTAATATAGAATTTACAGAAAGGAGGTTGTTTTAATATTTAACTGTTTAACTTAATGTTGCTGATAAACAGATTATTAATTTCCAACAAAAAAATTCCTTCTTGTGAGTAAATACAAGATGAATTCCAATGCTAATTTAGCAAAAAGGCTAAATGAGCAGATATTAAGAGAAACATTGTGTTATAAGTATGGCTGTCAAATGATACATTTTGTTATTCGCACATGTTGGCAATTACTAGCATATAAAATCATGTAGATAAAAAAAAACATGCATCTAAAAACAGAAGCCTGAAAGCCAAGCTTAAGGGCACTTAGTAACTGACTATAAGATATCATTCTCCAATAAAATAAGACAAATTATACATTATTATATTTTTACCCTATTTGTGCCAAGCAATTTTTTTTTAAAACAAAATAAACCATGTAACAATGTTTCCTCACCTATGCCCTCCATCGGCTCACCTGTGAGATGCAAAATGAATGTTTCATTTTATTTGTGAATTCTGGTATTGTACGCAACGCTATAACCGAAGCTCTTGTGCTGTTTACCACCAGGAAGGAAAACTATTGGTATCTATTAAAAATTTCTGCTCATACCATTCCCCCCATTGAGTTCCAAAATACAGCATGTGTTAATGCAATCAAATAACAATGTGTTATTATTTTAAATTAATCCTACCCATTAACACGTTAAATTTCACAGCCCTAATTACAATTTATTCCACAAACATAATTTTATAATGCTTATGAAAGGATCATTTACAATGCAATTACTGACATGCAGTAAAGGAATCTACATGACCTCACAGGCTGTATCTCCCCTGGTGTGAGGCAGACACCCGCTCACAATAATGTATAATTCAAGGCAAACTAGCGGTAGTCCTGCATGTTTGTTCTCCTTATTGTGTTGTTTCTTTGGAGTTTGCTGATTTGCTGAGCATGTTTGGAATGGTATTGCATGTTTCGGGCTGTAACAGTTCATTGGAGTTGTTTTAGGGTTGGATAAAGGAGTAGCATGCTTTGGTGATACCATGTTTGGCTCATTTCTTGCTAACGCACAATCCCCACGCTGGTGACCCCTTTCTCTTGTGGCCACTTCCCAAGTTCATTGAACAAGGCATCCAACACAGTCGCCTTAAACTGACCACATTTTGAGAAAAAAAATCTCATTTGCTTAGCTCATGCAAGCTCAAGTTCAGTTTTCCCTCCATTATCGCAGCAGATAACCAAACATTACTATGTGGTTGCATATCTCAACAGAGCTACTGCAACGAGGACAGTGAGTCTGCGCAAACACTCCCCAGATCAAGACAAATACACAGCTTTGAAAATGATCTTAAAGAAACTTTCAGTTTGTCTGTGCCTGAGCGTGCTTACCAACTCCTTTCCCTCCTAGGGCTTAGGGGCTATAAACCTTCAGAACTGATGGACCGCTTGCTGGCTCTGCTTGGTAATCACCATCTGTGTTCCATTTTAAAGGAACTCCTTTAGCAAAGAACTAACGACGAGGTCCAGTTGCCCTTAGCAAACACTCCTTTTTGAAAGATTTCTGTCGGCTGACTAAGGAGGCAGAAACATTTTTCTGCAGTAGGACTTATTGCAGAAACTGTTAATTCAGCTGTTAATTCAGATTCCCGCACAGCTGTTATGACAACCGCTGTGGTAGGCCTGTGCCCTAGGTCTTCTGGTTTGTGCTTTTAGCACAAAACTTTTGGCAACAAAACCAGAAAGTGTCAGCCACCATGTAATTTTGAGATTTCAGGAAACAGACCGCCCGTCACACATTAGCAGCAGTGAGTATTGGTAAGCCTAATGGCTTGTTTTTCATCACAGTCTCCATCTGTGATGGACCACCATTTCCAGACATGGTAGCTCAGGTGAGCATTTTACCAATACCCAGCTTAGACACTTACATGGTGGAAAAAGGCCCAGCCCAGAAGGCCGCTAATTGCAGGGCCTTTCCCACTTATATGGTGGGCTTGGGAACATTTTATTTCCAGTATGGGCCCACCTGTGCATGCCAGAGCTCAGTGCCTCAACATCCTGAAACTCTCCGTAGTCAAAGCTGAATTTGATGCCATGGAATGGTTTCATTCTAACAGCCCTTGGGCTTCACCTCTCCAATTGTTACCCAAACCATACATGGGCAATTACAGGCACCTGAGCAACATCACCACACCTGACCGTTAGCCCATTTCACACATGCAAGATTTCTCAGGTCGTTTAACAGACAAGTCTATTTTGTCAAAAGGGGACCTTGTCCAAGGTCACCACCAGGTGCCTGCCCAGCCCCAAAGACTGCTGTCTTCACACCATTCAGTCATTTCAAATTCCTTTGGATGCTGTTTGGTTGGAAAAATGCTGTAGATATGTTGCAGCCTCTCCTGGTCAAAGTTCTGAAAGACATTTACAGTATTTAGCAGACACCTTAGCCCAGGGAGCCTGATCCATGGAGAGCCGGTGTGGGTGCGGGTTTTTAGGGTGACCTCTCAATCAGCCAATAATAGTGGGTCCCCAGGACCGGAGCTGAGAACCAATGCTTTATTATTGGCCGATTGAGAGGTCATCCCAAAAACCCGCACCCACCCCGGATCTCCATGGATCAGGTTCCCCACCCCTGCCTTAGCCAAAGTGACTTGCATAAGTGCTTAGAAATCTCCATTGGTAAACAGAACAAAGAAGCTAAAGTTCAAAGGCAACGACAAGGATGGGATTTGAACCCATGCATGCAGAGCACAATGGATTAGCAGTCCATCGCCTTAACCACTCGGCCACCTTGTCATGCACATGGACTCTGGGACATATGACCAGTGCTGTTAATGCAATGGCCAATGTGGCTGGCCAAGGCTTTTTTGTCTACTAAACTACTCTGGTAGACACTGCTATCCCTTACCTGGCACTTCTGATTTTGCTGTGGGGGCTGTATTTGAGCAGCAGGTCAAGGGGTTGTGGCAGCCATTGGCCTTTTTCAGCCAGCAGTTGTACCCTGCTGAGTGGAAATATAGCACTTTCAATTGGAACTCCATTTAGCACTTCCATTTCTTCCTAGAAGCTAGGCCATTCACAGTTTTCATAGATCGCAAGCCATTGACTTTTGTGATGTCCATGCCTTCAGAGGCATGGCCAGCCTAGCAGCAGTATCACTTAGGTTTTATTTCACCACATACATTCAACATATAGCAAGAAAACACAATCTAGTAGCTGATTGCCTCTCTTGTACCATGGTTAGTACTGTCCACCTTCGTATCAACTATGACAGAATGTCAGTCAACCAGAGGTCCAGGCCCTCAGAACAGGTGTGACAGACCTCTGCCTGTTTTTCTTATTTTGGTTTACCTGAGGCCACCTTGCTTTGCAAGTTGGAGACGGTGACTTTCGCATCCAGGACGATTAGTGTCTAGTTAGGGCTAAGTTTGTATGACATGCAGTGCTTCCCAACCCAGTCCTCGGGGAACACTGGACAGTCCGCATTTTTGCTCCCTCCCAACTTTCAGCCAATCAGGAACACTGAATTCCTGGTGCAGGCACGCTGGGAGCTGAGAGGAAGCAAAACGTGGACTGTCTGGTGTTCCCGAAGACTGGGTTGGGAAACACTGATGACATGGGATGAAAAAATACGGACCCCTCCATCAAATTCCCCATCAGACGCTAACTGAATGGTTAGATTTTAACTGTGAATACTGGGATTTTGTGCAACGTCCTGACCAAAGCTCTTGCATCACTTACAACCAGGAAGGAATATTGGTCTCTGTTTACAATCAGTAATGAATGATAAAAGCATATCTATATACATGGTATTGTGTCATCCTTTACTGTATCTCGTTTTGAAGATATATCAATATACAGAAGACATTCAATATTCCACCCTGCTCTTGGTTCATGGTCTTTCATGGACCCCCGTAAACTTCTGTTATGTTGTGACTCACTTCCTTTGTGTTGTGAACAGATTTTTTGTTTTGCATGTGTTTTCATGATTTGCATTGTCTCTGTCAATTTACCGCATTAGGAAAATGTAGCATATCGTCATTTTCATTAAAGTGTTTTCTCAATTTGTAACCCGTCTATTAATTTGTCACACAATTGTAAATATAGAGTGCAGTGTAAATATAGAGTATAGTGTTTTAAGAACTTGTGTTTTCTGAATTTGTAGCATGCTGACACTAATCAGTCACTGTATTCAGCAGTCTAATCAGCTTCTGTTTTTGTTATAAGTTATGTAGCTCCTGCTCCAGTGACACTTACACTTGAACCTGGGCAATCATTGGAAACTCAACCTAGCTATTTGCCTCATTTGTATGTGACTTTGAAAAAAAAAAAAACCGTCTGCTAAACATGTAAAATGTAATGTGAAATGTGTATTACACAAGACACTTACAGTAACCTCACCTTGCACAAAGCAGTTAGATAGATTGATAGATAGACAGATAGATAGATACAAACATGCATAAAGAGACTGATGAATAAAATTTTGCTTTGCTGTGGAGGCATGCACGGTGGCGAGCCCTGACGCCTCTCATCCTCAGCTATAGGGCTTTCATGTTTCAGCGTGCATGTTCCCCCTTCCTCCCACAGTCCAAAGATGTGGCGCTAACTGGCATCTCTCACCCAGCCTTGTGCCCTCTGCTCCCCAGAACAAAGTCCAGGACCCCTGTGACTCTGACCAGGGTAAGCGGTAGGAGGATAAAGCCCAGCATCTCTAGACTCCAGAGGTGAGGTTAGAAGTGCTATGGAATTTTATTTAATGCCTCACTGACTGAATTAGATGCTATTTTTCTGTTGAAAATTCATCGAGGAAGTGATGATGTAAATTACTATGGACGTATCTCAGTCATTATAGAGGAAGGTCAAATATGCTGTATAAAATAAGAATCAATATCATACACATTTAACTAATCTAATCCTCGATGGTGGCTTGCCACATGCCACATGTGATAAAATGCGTCGACAATGTCTGCTTTGGACATGTCTGGATAAATCTTATTAAGGCCTTTATGGGACAAAAGTACAATTGGACGTTACTCAATAAGACATTAAGTCTACAGATGACTGTATATTCTTTTCAAATATAGAATTCTGTCCTAATACGTTAACTTCTTCAAAAATTTTTATCTGACTGTGACTGTACCTCATCTCTTTTAACCACATGATTTACAAGAGCTGAACTGAAGCTTCACGATTTGCGCTGTTTAATGAATTTAAAGGTATATTTTCTAGATTGTCAGACCTACTAATTTCCCTGTGATTACCTGTTCGACTAGCCATACTTATGAGACCATGGAAGAGGCACCATAACACCCCTCTAAAGACCTTCCTTTTTCAAGTTCATCATACCTCTAGTATACCCTCAGATAATTAGATCTATTATTAGGAAAGCTGCACATTTGGTGTTAACTTAATATGACTAATGATTTCCTTTTTTCCTGAACTCCCTCAGAATATTGAAGCTTAATGTCACAATTAAGTCATAGACCCTAATTACGAAGTGATTAATGAAATGATAATTGCTAGACTTTATTCAAATTTATTAACTTGTTCAGGATTAATCATTTTGAGGAACTGGTTTTAAATGTAAATGATAAGTTATATTAAGACTATAAAGAGATGAATAATAAGAGAAAATACAAAAATGGGAAGAAAAAGATATTGTTAAAGCAGTTAACAGGTATGAAATATAACTGATAACTCATTCACTTCTTTGTGCTAATAGGGTCTATATCTTTAGACCATATTTTGGTAGTTAGATATTGCCTTTTGTACTAGCACAGCTTTCGCCTTGTGCTGTGGAACCACTGCAGATAATTCTACATGCAGCAGGGTGTCTGCTATGCAATCAGCCAAATATATTCATGTTCTACCTGCCCTTGCTTCCCTCCTCTGGCTTTCTACAGGTGCTTGCATCAAGTTCAGGTCTTTGTTGCTTGCTGTCAGAGCTGTTAATGGAATGGCAGCTACCTACCTACCTATGTTTCATCCCACTCTCTCTGGTCATCAGAAAATATTGCCCGGTGCATCCTCCACTGGCTGAAAAAAAAAATCTCATAAGTTTTCCCTGCATGGTTCCTGGAGATACCGCACCACATGTGAGCTGCAGAGTACTCCAAATCAACAATGCCTTAAGACTCATCCCTTCTAGGAAAACCTCAACTAACCTCATTCTGTCACTGACCCTCACCAGGGTCATAGGTCTTCACTGGCTGTTCCATTTAAATGATTTTACTTGCATTTTGCACATGGAATTAGTTGCTTAAACATTTCTTTTTTTTTTTTATTCCAAGCAATATTTGTGTTACTTGTAGCAATGGTGGGTCCTTGACAGTTGTACGCTTGTTACGCATTATGTCACATTACATCACATTATTTCACTTAAAAATGCCAGGCTAGTAAATACATTTAAATGTAGATTTAAAATATTATTCATTGACAAGCTACATTTGAGGGGAGTTGCTACATTTATTGAACATTAGTTCAAAATAAGCTATACATATTACTGAGAGAAATGATGCAAATGTCTAACTAAGAATTCATAAATACACTGGGCACATTTGAACTGATTTCTAAATATCCTGAAAAGAAGGAGTCACCACAAAAACCGGATATATATCGCAATATAGATGAAAAGATCAAAGAAGTTTGGAAGTCAGCATTTAAATAATTTGTTAATATTTATTAACACAACACAAACTGCATTATTTAGTAACTCCTAGCAATTAGTAACTATTAGCAATTACTATTAACAGGCAAAAGGCAACACTACAAGTCGGCAATGGTGGTGCGGGGGGGGGGGGGTCATCGATTTTGGAAGGGAGGGCCAAGTTCCATCTGTCAGTCATATCCAGCATTTAGTACATGTAAATTTTCATATGAAGGCACTATTGCTATTATTTCAAAGGTGTTTTTTCAGCTCAAGATAACCTTATAACAGATAATGATGCAATCCACGCAATACTTTCTAAGTAATTACAAAAAGCTTTTTACACCTTGTGAAGAGGGAATGATGCCCTTTCCCACACAGCGGGAAGTTGGGGGGCCATGGGTGCCATGCATAGAACAAAATCATCACTAACCCTGCCACCGTGGACAGAGCAACGTTCAACAGAGGCAGTTAACAAATATGCAAAACACAACAAAGCCCCTCCATGGACGTGGGCCTGGGTAAAGTAGAAGTTTCAAAACAAAGGTAGATACTCCTGGATAAATAATAGGGTAATGATGTATATATAAAAACACAAGAATAGCCATGAGCGCCCATGACCCATCCATACAACATGTGAATAAAGGTGTCTAACAGAAGGTTTTCATTTTGATGATGATCACAGGAGTAATGTATGACAACACGGAGAGCATCAGATTCTGTTGCATTTGAGGCTACATAGCTGCAGGCCAGTCACACAAGTGTTGGGACTGGACTTTGGTTCACCTAGTCTGATGAATCCTGTTTTCTAGTGCATCATGTGGACGGCTGGGTACATGATCAGCATCTATGTGATGTGTTGGAGCAGCACCAAGTCTGATCCACGACTGCATAGCCCCTTATGCAGCAGGACTCCAGGTGCCGTGACTTGGCTGCCCAACACACTGTCAGTGGGTCATGGTTTTTCCCTTCTCAGACCACCGTCAAAGGCTGACCTTGAGCACCCCATAAGCCTCGTTGTATCGGAGATCCTCTCACCCGGTTGTCTGACCTTAATGATTAAGCCCTTGTCAAAGTCACTCAGCTCTTTATCCCTGCCCAATGCTTATGCATTCAACATTTCAGCTACGTGCAGTAAATGTTAGCTAACTGTCTAATATATCCCAGACCAAGACATACACAGCGTTTTTATGAGGCAGTCAACATTATTCGCTCGACATGGGGGTGGTCATAATGGCTCATCGATGTATGTGCCCTGTGTCCTTGCTATATGTCCGAGTGACAACAAAACACCAAGAAATCCATCTCTCAGCATGTGTTCTACAGATGACAGCTATCGCTGTACCATGCTCCTAGCTCAGAGAGGAACATGTGACCCTGGATCATGCATGTATCCTGTCTCACCCTATGGAGAATTGCCAAGTTGGCTCTGACAGGAGCCTGTGACCCTGGAATTCTTTGCGTCTGTATCATATTTCACCTCAAGAAGAATCGCCAAATTGGCTGTGACGAGCCAAGGCTCGCAAAATTACTCTGCATATGAGCAATGGCTCACAAGGCCACTTGCACTGACATTCTGAATTCCATACCTTTCTGCTTCCATCATAAGCGATAAATGATGCTAAGATGGCTGTCTGGATGTTTATTGTGCCATTGTTCATTTTTCTTTTTTTTTATACCTGGTATTCAATCCCTTGGTCTGTTATTTAAGGGGCTCCACTGGAGCTCTGTTTCAAGAACTCCTGCATGGTACTGAGTGAATCTTCAGACAGATTTCTCTCCATTTATTCTGTGTGCACTACCGGCTATGTATTACTCAGATTTTTTACACTGCTCTGAAAACTTGGTTTGCATTAGGTAGTGAAGCCACTTTTGGCAGATCTGCCTTTTTTTATTATTATTACTAATTGAATTATAATTTATGTGGTATTTCTGCCTGCCAAACAAAATGTTTTGCTTAAATCTGCTTTTCCAGAATTATGATCTCTAGCAAATTCCTAAGTAGTGATGTCACTACAATTCCTGACCTGAATTAGTACACACTAGAGAATTAGGATAACTGCATAGGGCATTACGAGATAACGATTCCAGCTTGCCAACTAGTCATTTACATTGGTTAAACTGGAGGAGAGCCTTTACATAATATTGACTGCCTTGTAGCCTCTGAGTCGAGTCTATCAGACATTCTGAACTATGTCAGGCCATGAGCTGAATTGATCAAACATGCTGACAAGTCCCCTTGCAGCCTCTGAGTTGAATCACTCAGACACACCGAGTAGTGTCAGTCCCTGAGCTGACTTGATCAAACACACTGACAAGTACCCTGCAGCCTCTGGGTTGAATCACTCAGACTGCCGAGCGGGTGTCAGCCCCTGAGCTGAACTGCCCAAACGTTGCCAGTCTGTAGCTGCTGTGCAGTCCCCGTAATAGAATCGAATTGATTTCATGTTATGTCTGTGAATATCTCTTAATCAGGCAGAAACAAATTATGTCCAGCAACAGTGTCTGGTGTTTAAAAGTGTAGTTAAGAGAGGTATAGAAATGATTAGAGTAACTCCAATTAATATCTAGGTAATTTACGAAGATGAAAAATCTATTAAGTATACTTTTAAAGTTGCTTCTTGACCTGTCCAGAACTGCATTAAATGTTAATGTTAATTTCCTAGAACTGTTGTTCTCTAGTATAGAATTTTTCAGTTCAAAATCTCATTCCGCCACATGGGGACAAAGGTCAGAAATAAAACGGATTTTATGCGAACATAAGGTAACAATGTTAAAGGGATTTGATGTATCTTGTACATATAATCATATTCTTTGCTAGACAATCATGTACTCCATTACAAAGGTTGTGCACAAGCGTCATTACATAGCCAGTGTTGGTGACCAGGAGAGGAGACGTGGAAGTTTGGGAAGGTTGAATAGTTTCTTCAGCAGCATTCAGAAAGAGCTGGCGAGGTCTGGAGTAGCAAACAAGCTGCTTGCTTGACAGCTTTGTGTTGCATGTGCAAGCTCGCTGTTCGCTGTTGTACAGGGCAGGACCAAGTTACTATCACTACATATTGAGGACGGTACGGTTCTTGTTGAGGATTTTGACAGGGTTCCTCAGAAAGGTGTGTGATCTCACCTTGCAGTTCATTTCTGTGATGGCAAGCTTGTGAGGAATTTTCCGAAAAAAAAAAAAAAAAAAAATCTTTAGAAGCTTTAGAAAAATTCACTTTAACTGGAACAAATGGATTTAGATTATCCTTCAGCATTTATTTATAAGTGTATGTTTTTTTTTTCTTCTTCTCAATAATCCACCAGTTACTCTTTCCACATGGTGCAACTGATACGGATTAAAAAAAAAATTAAGGCATTTTTCCCCCCTTACTTCTGGCAGTCTTCAGACTTAAAAGCTTGAATTTCAATTAAAAATGCATTATTACAAAATATCTAGCAGTTGTATTTTCTTGCTAAATTAAAATAGGATATAGCTAATAAAACAGCCCATAATTAAAAGCAGTCGTAAGGTACTTAGCATATATTTTATTTCTGTTCCTGTTCCTTAATCAGAGATTAAGTTTTATAGCCTCTGATGCATTTAGATTCGCACCAAACTGGATTCAGTACTGGGAAATTAATGTTCTCTGCCACAAGAAGTTAACAAGATTAATAATAATTTTCCTGGGCAATAATATTATTAACAATATTAGCAGTTTTAAAGCTAATAACTGAGACAATTTCAATGAGAATTATGACCATACATCCATTGTTCATAACTGCTTACCCAGTAGAGAGCATGAAGCCTCACCCAGGAAGCAAAGAGTGAGAGACAGGGGACACTCTGGACAGTCCACCTTAGGACACAGACTCATACACACAAAACCAGACATGAAGAGCAAGTCAGACAATATCCAGCAGAAACGTCTGGGAGCAAGTTCAGTTGACTCGATACCACTACCCAACCTGAATTGAAAAGCCTTCCAAGAAGAGTATAGGCTATTATTGTAAAGAAGGGCAAACCAGTTTTTAAATAGTACCCTTGGTTTTACAATAAGATGTTGGTCAAGCTGGTGTCTACATATTGTATTTTGCTCTTTATTTTGTACCTAGCAAGATAATCTTTATAAAGATGCCAAAATTTCCCATGACCCTCACTACACTTTTCTCTGGTAGTGAACCCTAGTTATACTCCATTCTAAAACAACTAACATTTGATTGATTTGTCAGTTGTATATATTTAGATTATTTACCTGACACTGGTCCACCTAAATATAAGGCTGTTTTATGCTGAGCCAACCTGGATTTATGGACACAACCATATTTGGAAAATATCACTGAAGAAATAATACAATAGATTTCACCTTGAAACAATAATTGCTATCTACAAATTAATTTAAATCTGCAATTTACAAATGAATTCAAGTTAGCTGCAACTTTACTCAAGCATATCCTAATCTCTTAAATGAGTTCTTATTTAGTCTTTGATGTCTTCATTGAGTATAGTTTATACACAAATCTGTACTGTGACAAACAATATGATATTATTGTTATTTAATATGGATGTTGCACTGCATTTCTTCTCATTTGCATGGGATGCAAGTGGTCATTTAATAATGTTAAGCAGCCAGAATGAATTGCTTGGCACGTTTATAGATTAAAGTTCCTGTCACAGTTGATGATGACATTAATGTTGCACAGGCTACATTAGAAGTGATAATTTCAAAAGTATCTGCAAATAAACTTGACTGTCGAAACTGAAATTTATCACGTCTTTGATCCTTGATATTTTACGCTATAAAGAATAGCACGTTTTAATATGGCCTTTTCGGGGGGTTGGAACAGAGGGGCAACTTTTATTGTAATTGAAGTCTATTCCAATTAAAGTTTTTAATAGGAAGCTTAATATGTTTGAGAGTGTTTTAGGGAAGTTTAAGATTCAATGCATGTTAAGTTGGAGGCAACTTGTAAGATACGAGCGTGAGGGTTAGATGGATGACCCTATCAATCAAGTGTTTAGGAGTTGGACATGCGTTGGATGTTTGTTGCAGTTGGCACCAGTATTTTTATGCTAAATAACTTCTGGGAAATACATTTTCTTTCTTAACCTTATTTAGTTTAAGGTCAAAATGTTTATTTTAATTAGAAGAATGGGCTGCTTTGTTGTTCCTATTTAAAGGCAATTACATGTTTTCACCTGACATATAGCTCATCTGCCTGAAAATTCATTTTTTAGTTATATTGGTAACGTTTTTATTTATTTCAATGCTACCCACCTCCTAAGGCACGTGCTTGACTGGTGTTGAGCGGTAATGATCTTGACTTTCAGTAGAAAGAGGGGTTTCGTCCTACCACATGTGGAACTGTGACCTTGAAAGGGTTGAAAGAAGTTGCTGATTTAAAATGTAGCAGTACTTTGCTAAAGATAAACCCCAGCATTTGCTTTTTAGTGTCATCTGTCATGGGACTTTCAGATGACCTATGAATTATTTCAGATCCACATCGCGAGGTGTTAATGCACATATGCTGGCAAGAAAGGAAGGGTTTCAATAATACTAACATTTTCGTTTGCAGGTGATACATTCTTAATAATTGGTATTCCCAATTATAAGTATATACCCTCATTACATAAACACATTTATGGAAATAATACATGTAAGAAAAAATGTGTTATATTAAATGTATAAATACATTTAAAAGCAATTATTGTTTATTCCTGAATTTAAATAGAATTAGAATAATAAATATAAGCCTAAAATATTTTAAATCATATAAAAATGTAGTATCAGGACAGGCAATGGATGGATGTTTAATAATAAGCGACCCCATATTCGCTCATAAGTTTGAAGAATCCACTAGAATGCCAAGTAACTAAATTATGCCTTATGTAACATCTATGTCCAGTCTATGTAAATATGTAGGCCTACATATGAACAATCCAAAGGAAGGACTATAAAATATTTCCTCCGGGTACTCCGGTTTCCCCCCACAGTCCAAAAACATGCTGAGGTTAATTGGCGTTCCTAAATTGCCCGTA
>JAODKL010000002.1:21509902-21524635 GCA_026780765.1 Petrocephalus schoutedeni | reverse complement strand
GGGGGGGGGGGGGGGGGGGGGTCATAATTCACAGGAAGGGGGGGTGGCGGGGAGAAGCGCAGCCTCAGCCAGAGTGCGTGGTCTGAGCATGACTACAAATCAGTGGCTCTTAACACGGTCAACAGAGGAAGTATTGATTTATTCTATCGATTTAGGAAAAGGTTCAAAGCTATGCCGTTCGAGTCACCTAAATATTTAATGGCCAAATGAATTATTGGATTTAAAATGTATAATGCAATTTGGCTTATAAATCGTCATGAATGATAGATTTACAGAAAGAAGGAAAGCAACAGTCGTGGCTGTGTTGTACCGTGCTGGCCTGTATTTCAGTGGCATTCCATACCACAGATGACCCCTACTCTAAAACGACTTTCTGTACCCTGCGATCCTGGTTCGATAAATGCGCTGGCAGTGTGCTGAAAATCACGGAGGATAGAAAGTTTGGGGAAAAGAAGCATGCATCTATCAGCTATAAATATTGTATCCTAGGTAGTTCTGACGGTGAAGGCACAGTCTACATATCATTATTGTGTAATTTTCTCACCTTGGAGCCCTAAAAGAGCAGATGATGTTTCTCTAAGGCAATTTTGAAGACCTATCGTTTTACAAATATAATATTTAGGTATCTGCTATCAGCATAGATTTATTTGAGTACAATATGTACAGTGAGATACATTTCCACACATTTCTTTAGGAATTCTTAACAGAAACAAAAAGAAGAAAGGGATTGATACATGACATTCTTTCCCAACTTACATTCCCTCATACACAGATACAACGACCTCTGGTCAAATCCCCAATTAAGTCTTCTCTTTGATCAGGAGTTAGTCAAGGATGCTAGCTACATTAGTACCATTTCACACAGTCAATTAAGCTAAAGTTCAAGATATTGTAACATTTGAAGAGTCTCTTAAATAAAAGAAATACCACTGAAACATAAATTGTCTGGATTAATGGACTACAGTTTTGTCTGTAGACCATGCCTCACACTTGGGTATCTGCACGCAAAAAACACCACCAAAAGGACTGAAAACTTCCTGTCAGAACTGAAGTTTTCAAACCTTTTGGTAGTCCACTACAAACTACAGTACATCACATTCCCGGTAACTGGAGTATTATGGACAGCCACGCCCCATGTAACATGCTGTGAACATTATGACCATGTGATTGACGCAGACTCATTATTATATTACATTTGCTTATTTAACTGACACAGTTCGGCAAAGCAGCAGTTGAGGCTCCGACAGCATGGTCAAGCAGCATCGCTGGTGCAGTTGGAGTTAAGGCCCAATGGCAATTGGAACTCATGCCCTTCCGAACATAGGTACCTAGCCCTAAACCAACAAAGCATCCTGTTATATAGCTATTTACAAGTACAGGGATAAAAAATAAATCTTGATTAAATCTAATTCTGGTTCACTCTATTATTAAATTAAACGCCTGAATAGGAAAGGATTAAAATCAGCAGCCTACAACTTCTGTAAAATGCACCTGAACCAGAGTGTGAAAGAATATTAAACACCTATTTCTAATATTCTGTGAAAGAATATTAAACACATATTTCTAAAAGGCTGGACATCTGGAGCTGAAAATATTTTAAAGGCCCTTCTCTTCATGCTATTGGACATACTGTAATAAACATGACCCACAATGTACGTCTTAGCTCAGCCTAAGTAGTCTTTAGCCTTAAGATACTATTAAACATAATTCATTTGCATGTGTGAATCACCGTGCAATTTAATCTACTAATAATGAGGAAGTAACCAGGATGATGGGGAAAAAAAAAAACATTTCAGCAGTGTGCTAAGATTTAGATGTCTTAGGCAATGTGATGCAAAATGTGAGGCTTCCAGGTTTTTTGGTACATGGCAGGGATTTAGGATCAAACTCCAATATGACAGTAAAGGGAAGGTAAGATTCCCTCAGCTCTGTGAATGGGCTGAAACCTGAAGCTGTGCTACCGGTGATGCTGCTCAGGTCTTTAATGATCTGGCCTTCAAACCGGAAAAGCTGACAGTGGTGTAATGCACCGTGGAGGAGGCGTTTCTGTTAGCGGTCACTGAAAAAGTGGGAAACACTGACGCATATTAATATTAAGACTATGATGAAAAGAAAGCTAATGACTCTTAACATGACTGTGGGGTTCAAGATACTTTGTGATTGACACAATTGAGTGCGACCAAAACACTACACAGTTTAGCAGCTCCTAAATGTATCTCTCCTGCATTTAATGCTTGCTTGCCCTTCAAGTGTGATATATTATTGCCAGTGTTGAAGACTTTATTTTTTTACTATGAAGTCGTGTGGACAGGTCAGTTAATTGCTGTGAATATACCTCTGCTGATGCCTCAGTCTGGATACTTCATCAGTGATGTTCCTGGGATCGGGTCTTTCTAAATCATACACCCTCCTCCAGGTGACCCCACCGATCTGACCCCAGTGTGTTTCCAGAGGACTAACTACTCTGAGCCCATGACACTCCCATCCTAAGCCACGGCCATCTTGAGGCTCCCTCTGCTGCTTTGGTGGTACTGCGGATGGCTCTCCTCTCCCTTTCTCCCTCTATGCCCAAGCTACTAATGACACTGACCAGAGAACGGACCGCGAATCCCCTGCACCCAACCTCCACTGGGAAACACCTGGCTCTCCATCCCAAGTGCTGACAGATGCTCATCAGTTCTACGTACTTGTTGAGCTTCCTTTCGAAAGCTTCGTCCAGGAGATCTTCCCGCGGGACTGTCAGCTCCAGTGACGCGACTTGCTTGTTTGATTCACGTTGCAGGATGGTATCTGCAATGTGGCTGGGGGACTTAAGCTGCCATCTTAGATCCACCAATGACTACCAGTCTCTTGCTTATGCCAAAGTGCCTACAAGTGATGCTCTCTTAGTAGGATCTGGCTGCTCTCCAGGCCTGACAAAGGTGATGTTCTTCTTGGTGGGTCGGCTTTCAAGTCCTATGCTGCTTTGTTGTCGAGGGTTTTTTTGAAAACAATAACGCTCAGTCTTCAATGTTTTCTCCTTTCCCTTTATACTTTCTTTACACTTAACAATATCAGCCTGCACTATAGATGGTCCCTGAGTTACAACGGTTTGACTTTCTTGTTATTAAATTTGCAATAACATTTTGACATTGCAATAACAATGTCATCTTACGATGACAAGAGCGATACCACAACATTGTAAAAATATAAGTTTCACACGGCAGGCAAACGTAGCAGCGCAATGCGATACGATACGTTGTTACGCTGCCGGGATGCACGCATCTCCCGCCTTGTGAGCTGCCTCACTCTCGCTAGCGATCCACAGAGTTCATATTTTTTTTCTGTGTTTTTGGTGTTTCAAAGCCCGTCTCGACTTTTTACTTTATTTTCAAGTGATGATTGGGTCATCGGAATGCATGTCCATCGTAAGTCGTGGACTACCTATATATCCAAGCATTTACAAAATGCCCAGCATACAGTACACGGACCTGTTCTTTAATATTTTTGTAAAATGAACAGTAACCTGTGGAAGTACACTAGATGTCCTAACACCCCTAACATATCTCTGCTTTTGTCTCACTGCGTGTTTTTAGAGTCATTTGCTCTACCATATGTCACGCAAAATATTATGACTCAATGTTAGTTCTTATGGGGTGACAGGCAGCCAACGTGTTAAGAATCTGCAGCCTGAACTGAAGATAAAATTTTATTTTATTTATTTATTTATTTTATTTTTAACCATCCATTTAATGTAATGCTGTAATATTGTAATAATATAATGTAATGTTTCAGTTTTCTTTACTGGGGCATCAGTTCGGTAACTTTAATCATTAGAACAAACCAATCAATTCCTGATCCCCAGTGAGACACTGTCCAATTTTTAGAAGGAACTGAAGGATGTAACATTTGAAAAGAGTCACTATTAGGCAGCATGATACCTTAATAAGTAGCTGGGTAATTTCATACTCCTCTGTGGTAGACTTTGATTTATATACAGAAGATGTTAATTTTGATACCAAAATGTTGCTTAAATTAAATTAAGATACATGTTTAAACTATGATACAGTAAAAAATATTTTACTAGTTTTCTTTTTTTTATATCCAGCTGGAGAGTGAGATATTAAAAATGCTGTGTACTGTAACTGTGTCTTTTACTGTAGGTAATGTGTATCTTTCTTCTCAACAAAAATGTAACAGTCGCAACATTTATTTAATTTCTCTGTAACTTGTATTTTTATAATCATACTGCCTTCAGGTTGTGTTTTCTTGTTCGAGTTTAAAAGTTATGAATCCAATCCCGGTATGTTTATTGCATACTGCCTCAGAAGTTCTGCATTGCCATATGGACTGTATTAATAGTGAATGAAAGACAAACCAGAGAGTGTATGCTTTGTGTAATCGTGACTGCTTGGATCTTTAAAAGAAATCATTCACGGTCTAAGACTATTGGGCACTCCGGTTTCAAAGGTGTTCCACAACAGCTTCTGTGGCGCAGACTGATTGAACTGAAGCATTTGAAAGAGTAAGAGAAATGTCAGCCTTCCTGCATCCTGTCTGGGCCCATATGCCCTCCTCTGCCTTCCCACCGCTCGCCGCCTTTATAGAAAATATGGATCTCCAGCTTCAAAGCAAAGAAATGTTGCCTCCGAGTTGAAGCCCATTAATCAGGGATGTAGCGACCGATACGAGATGGAGCCTGCCAGTGTTAAGATCAGCGACGCGTCGGGACGGCGGGGGGCGGGAAGGGTCATGGGAAGGCTCCTCGTCGCCGGCCCCCAAAACAGCAGCCTATGAATACTCACGGGGACACAACGTGAAATATGGAACAATAAAAGGCAGCGCTTGTTGATCCAATCAGATTTAAAATAGTGCAATTTGAAGCTCGAGGAAAAAAAATATGCAAAGTAACATCTCTCGGCACAGCATAACAGTATATCTCAGCTCACATCTAATTTTTGTGCTAGAATGAAGTTATTCTTCCGTGTTCCTCGGGGATCGGAAATTACTGTCTGAAACCCTCTGCCTCTCCGGAATTAAGTTGTGACATGTAAAATTGGACTGAAATGGGAGGCTGGTGACTGATGCCGCAGGTTTGATAAGTAATTTCTCATTATCTTTTGGATATTAGCATGTCCCCAGAGCTACCTAGCTGGAAGCCACTGCAACCTTCAAGGGACATTTCTTGTTATGGAACACCCTAAAGCTGTAAAAGGCTCTATTAAATATTTTAAAGCCAAAGGCCTGACAGCTCTAACAACTTGATGGTTTTTCTATAATAACTGCTATGAATTTTCACTTGGGATGTATTCACTTTACAAGGCACACATACAGGGACAGCTTTGACAGAGATTCCACTGCTAATTACCTTGCCATATTCCATCCTGCACACTTATTGGTTAATATTTAATTTCTAATCCATTCATTTCATTAGCCAATCTTGTGTTTCTCCTATGCATGGAGCTGAATACTCGCCTGTGGTTGCAGCTGTGCCCCGCAAATTATGTGCTTGGAGACTGGAGTATTAACTTCCTGGATTTGTAGGGCAAATCGCATTATCGAACAGGATTGTGAACCTGGGGGTCAGATGTGGTCACAGAATGCTAGATTTGGAAATGCATCCAGACAATTTACATGAAGAATCCAGAAGAAATCAGATTACAGGACAAAAGCTGAATAATTAAATTAAATTATCTGCCTAAATGAAATAATAGACCAGAGAGTAATAATAGTAGTGATCTCCTCATTAAATCATTATGCATTTATCTCATGCAATGTAATTTATTATCTCATATTCGTTAAAGCTTTTTTAAGGGAATTAAATGTGCTGAGAGATCATGTCTCGGCCAGTGGATTGAACTCTCAGAGTATCCATGGGTGCATTAGATGTGATTGGAAATCTCAATCACTCAATGGCTTGCAATCTATTCTCAAGAATTTCAGCGTCAGCTGAGCATCCGACCCCCCGCACACACAGACACACGCGCACACACACACACACACACACTACTATAGACATGCACTCCCTAGCCGGAAACCCCTTTCTGAACAATTGCCCCTCATTTGTCATCATTGTTCTCACCATGTTTATTTTGAATTGGAACAATTTGCTTGTCTATCATCACTCATTTGTTGTAGGTTCCAGAAGGCCAGGCTACCTTGAATAGACCTAACAGATTGCTTGTGTAAAGGTACTTTCCCTCAATTGTCTTTTTGATTACCCAGATTCGCGTGCTATCAGATAAATCGCAGGCCCACGGAGCGAGCTGTACATCTGTACATGTGCTTGGGTACCTTCATGTGTTAGTGAGACACCTCCACCCTCATGACCCTGGAGACACCCAGGCTTAATCAAGGATTTTTCAAGGGCAAGACAGGGGATGCCATGGCTGTGTGGGTGCCGTCAAGGAAACGGGGGCCAGAAAATCACGTCAAAATGATGTGTGTCCCATACCATCCTTTCTCAAACACGAGCAGACCTAACATCTCATCTCCAAGCACTAAAGTGTTACGACTGATGATAATTCGTTTACTCAGGGACTCATACAAAACTAATGACCAGAGGATGCATTCCAATCAGATCTTTTAGATATTTGAATTCATAAAAGCTATGTACAGTATAATGGGGCAGTAAATTGTAAAAAACTGTAAGAAGGCAGACTGAACATGAAAAATAAGGTAAATATATCTGAACAGACATATAATGTTTATCTCTCATGACATCCATAAATTCCTTATGCAAATTGGATATATGGGTCAATAAAAGTGGAATCTTTTTTTTTTTTTTTTTGTGGCTGCCTGTCTCGGGGAGCGATGAATGTGTATGTGCACGTTTCATCCGTTCCTTTGTGTGACATTCACTGGGGTACATCAGGCCCCAAGGAAGAACTGTGAAAGGCCTCATCAGCATTCATGCCCAAACACTCCATTTGGGGATTCATTAATGCTTTTGGCCAGTTTACATCCTTGAGATCGGATTTGTGATCTCTGTGGCAGTGATTGCGCCTCATACTTTATCTATAGAAGGCTTTCAAATAAACCCAGGGCATTCTGGGAGCCTCGTGTTGGATGGTGCTGAACTGAAATGCTTAGATCTTGGCATTTTAACTGTAATTAAATACATTTTCCCAACAACACTTGACAAATGTAGTGCCTATTACTGTGCCTGGAAACAAAATGCTATGTTTAAGTAAAATCTGTCTATTGTCAGCAAGAATTTGTTGCAATTATGTGTAGGCAAGAATACCCTTCTATTAGACAAAACTAGCAATCTGTTTTTGCTTTTTTTTTTAGTTTGATCCCACTGTATATAAATTTATATATATATATATATATATATATATAATATATATGGTAATAATAATATGATCTGACTGGATTGTGTTTGCTGTTGATTCTGTTTATTTTGTATGCATAAATGATAAGTGAACCTCAATGTAACCCTCTTTAAAATATATATATATTTTTTAATGTGCATATGATATTTGGTGTAACCATCGAGGGTAATCGGGAGTCGGTATCCGCTCCTCCGTCATCTCATTATGCAGTATTAAATAAAACAGACAGACTGTGCAGCGACCATGGCATTCCGAGGACAAGCCAGTGATGTTACAACAGAATATATCTCAGTAAGCTGACTCGCAATGTCAGCTTAACCTGTTTTCCACATTCATACTGCTAATGTGTCGTGACTGATAGATTGCTAACTTCATCACTGCCCAGACAAGGCCCATTTCTTGGCTCACGTTGAGTTCTACCGCAACTTCTGACGACAGCCTTGTGGCGCAATGCTGCCCCCTGCTGTTTCTTGCCCAGTGTCTTGAGCTCAATGGCCTTTCCTCACAAGAGAGACTTCGAGGACATGTTGCACATTTGCGATGCATGCACATCAATTTGACCATTTTCGTCCATGTTTTAGGGTAACACGCCAATTCATATCGGAATGAAAAGCTAACCTTAGCGTCACTTGCAGAATATGTAGAGACAGACAATAAGAATCATGTACTTGGTACAATATGGAAGTGCATAACTTAAATTTTTTGTAAATATATGGCTAGCATGTCCATGCCAGTGGGATTGCATTGCATGCTTTTTTAGACTGCATATAAATGACTGTATTTCTTGCCAGAATTTATGCCTTAGTCTAGCTCCTCAGCTGTGGCAGTTCTATGACAGCTGATGACTACAATGACTGCTTGTTGAGTTCCACACACAGGGACTCATCATACTGATTCAATTACAGACCATGAAGTGTCTTAGAGCTACCCTCAACAACACGCCCATCTTGTCTCAGAACATTCCAGTGCCAATCTTTACCTTTAAATTTTTAATGTCCCATAACCTATTTTGCTTAGTTATTGGACCTAATCTCGCTGAATTACAGGATGCCGTTCTCACTCTGCGAACCTCCCAACGGAATCCGACATTGTAACTCTCCCGGCAAACCTGGAGCATTTGTACATGACCTAAGTAACAGACGAAAAACTCCAGACAAGACTTCACTTAGACTACTAAACACTCATCTCAATATGTACAAGAATACACAAGAAGGGAAATTAAAGTCAAACTGAAGGCGATACAACAAGCAAAAACACATATCATATATGTATATATATATATATATATATATGGAGGAGGAGGACGTGCATCATACATGTATATATATATATATATATATATATATATATATATATGTACACATACATATATATGTATATATACATGCACACATGCATGCGTCCTCCATGTCTCCATGCTGTACTCAACTCTTCATCTGACCATGCAGCTGTAGACTGAGCTTCCTCCTGCTCGCTCCTGCAAGGACAGCCGAATTATTCACTTCCAGATGGAGTCTGTGAACTAGCAACTGGCACTGTGTTCTTCTAGAGCAGATCTACCCTGAAGGTGCACATTGAGACTGAATCAGTAGGCAGAAAAAATAGCTCATTTTATTTTTCTTCGTGCCTGTGGTGCTTCAGGTTTCGTGTGTTCGCTGTTAATTAAGCAAGCCTAGACAATGCTGCTGAATTCGTACTCAAAACTCAATAAATAAATCTGGATATTTGATTTGCTTTCATGAAAAGTTCCTTAATATGGAATTAAGATATTTGCAATGCAAAACCAACAACTGCAATACCAGGTGTCCATTAATTATTATTTATTGCAATTTGCAATTCATTTAAATATGTAAATGTTGCTAGCGTTTTTTTTCCAAAACCCAAATTCGTTTTTGCTGGCTGCGGTATCGCCCTGTTAATCTGTCAAATTTGATTGCTCCACATTCTGTTACGACCCGATTATCGCTCTAAGACGATACCGGCTTTAGTCTCGGAATGTCCGTGAAGATAGCACAGATACGCCTCTTACTGTCCACACCCCATGAAGAAAGCATTCACATAGTCACCTGATGGAGGGGGCGACGGGCAACCCGAGCCCCTGAGTTAGAGGCCTCCCCTGGTCTTCAGGCCACGGCTTCAAGGTTGTCTTTCATGCAATTTAGCATTGAAGCTAAACTGCCGGAAAACAATGCCTCATCAGCTGTGTCGCTTCCTTTTATCGTTGGGAATCCAGCAGAGAACAATTAAGGACTCGCTGTGGGCCCGTCACGGAACTGAATCACCCCGTAAACACAGCCCTCCGGGCCCCCGTAATATGTCTCCCATCGTACAGGCCGCCATAAATTACCCGCAGCGCGAGCAGGCAGATACAAATAAAGGTGATTTAGCCCAAAGAGATGCTGAGGGATGACTCTCATTAGCCCAGAATGGAGGCTAAAGCCGGGACTCGACCGAAAGGGATTCCTGGCCATTACTGCTGTGGCAGTGCTGCGTATTGATAGGTTTTTAATAAGCCACAGTGTTCCCCCTCCCTCGCGATGTAGGGTAAAGGAGCGCATGGGGGGCAGAGTATAAGGGAGCGGGAGATGCCCGGGGTGTGGATGGCTTGACAAATGCGAGCGCCATAGTGGGATGTAGCGCACACACGCGACAGGGTTCACGCGGGTGACTGCGGCGGAACTTCGCGGACGGTCCATTTGAATGGCACTGACACAAATGAGGGCGGAAGTGGCAGTGATGAACTGCATGGAAGAGATATTTCTTGTACACAGGAGATAAAATCCTCATTTCCTCCTATTCATCAGAGGGACTAATTCTCCCCAGTTTCAATTTTAACCCTACGCTGGCCCCAGGACACTCTAATTGAAACATTAACACGAAGTTAAGTAAATGAAGACAATCTAATCAGCCTGCTTTTTTTCCTTTTCCCCAGCGTCCTTGAGATTTTTCTATTAGCGAGGTAGTTAAGGGATCAGGGATCAATTTAGATTTTTAAAATAGGCTGACAACTCTATTGTCACAATGACAAAGATCCCAAAGATTAACCTTGTTAGAACATAAACTTCAAAGGTACCGGAGGTTCCTTTTTTTATCCTTTTCTTAGCAGTGAGCAGATATGGTTAAAACAGGCAATTTCGCCCTTTTCTCAGTATAGTTCATTATGAACTTAGCTTTTATAAAATATAAACATCACCCAATTGCTTACCATAGTCAAGGTTGTGATGTTGGGTGGGGGGGCTGCTGGGGTCCATCCCAAGGTGTGGATACACTCCCCACACAAATGCACAGATCCTTTGTGGGGATTCTCTATTCATTTATGTGGGCATGACCCTAACCCAAACTAAGACAACCTTAACCCCTACACAGCTGTAACGTTAACCATAAGTAACCAAACAAATTACAAGAATTTTTAGTTTTAGTCTTTTGAGGTCAAAAGAGTAGGTTTTTATCACATTCTCGGGAGATTTGGTCCCCACGAAGTAATACGCACAGTATAGGACCACACACAGACATGGCAAAAATAGGATTCAAATCCCCAGCGTGTTTTTTCTTTTATATCACACATGCATGTGCATTCATCGCATTGATTTCGATGAGAACAGCTCTGTCAGATGACAAGCTACTATTTTGTTGGAGACAGAAATGACTCTTTTTGCATTTTTGGACATTTGGATTTTGGTTCTGTCAAGTGAGGTGTAGAGCATGGGGACCCAGGGGCAGAGCAGCACTAAGATCTTACAGTGCCAACATGGTGCTCCCCAACACACCAAAGACTCAGTGCCGGGCAGTGGGGGAGCATTAATGCCATCGCCTCCCAGCTGGACATTGAACTTCCATTTGTTATCAAACAAACAGGAAGTGAAAACGAGCATCTGGAGCGCAGGGAGCTCAGGAGGAAGCATCATCTGTAATGACTTCATGTCGTCTGCCACTCAGTTGGCAGAACTATTAGGCTCAAAGCCACATGCTGAAATGAACAAAATCATCAGATGTACTTTGCGCCCACCTTATATGGAAATGTATTTGAAGATGTGCAGAACAGTTGTTTTGCATATTTATCTGTTCCATACCCAGTGTGCATTAGGGACAGCTTCCTATTTCGAAATATCAATGTCAATAGCTCAAAAGGAACTCAAAGATTCAAAACGGAGAACTAACATATTCTATCATTCTATCATTCTAAATAGCTAAATCGTACGGTCTTGTTCACTTTTAACATCCAGATCTTTTCTTTTTGAGCTTCCATTGTATTAAAAAAACCTCACGCACTGACGGAAAAATCCCTGTGAATCTCTCACATTATCTCCTTTGTATGTGATCAAAGAAAAGAAAGCTGAAATATATTTCATGCATGTTTATAACGACACTGAATAGCCTTCAGACACAGCCTGCAATTGATTTATGACACTCTATAGTAGCTGAGTGTAAAATATAGATACAACACCATGCTTATGGTTAAATTGTGTATTTGAATGTTAAATGTAACCAGTCTGTACCTGCACTTAACACAATAAAGCACACATACAGTATCACCGTAAAAACGATATCCAGATATAGGGAAAAAGTGTATCTTGCTATTTTGTATTTATTAACTACAGTAATATTATCACATCCATTCATCCATCTTCCATCAGGCTGTATGATTATTAAATACAGGTGTTTATTATTCTTTTTTAATCACTATTCATTCATTCATTCAGCCTCTGCAGGGTCATGGTGGTCCAAAGTCTATCCCTGAAATCATGGGTGAAAAACAGAGAATTATCCAGGATAGGGCGCTAACCCATCACTATTCAGTATTTCACATGAAATCTACATGAAATTTACGAATTAACGTTAAGTGTTAAATCCTTTCTGACCACCTTCTTATGCAGCTATTGACTTTCACAAACACGCACACAAACGGACTCGTGCACATATGCAAACACGTTACTCTTTCTCCCAGCCTGGGAAACTAAATCAATATTCTGTCACTTCGTATATTTGCTGCCCAAATTCCATTCTCCGTACCTCCCACAAGGTGACAAGCTTATAGTTTGAACAAGCTGATGTGCTCTCTTTGTAGAAAAATCTCCAGTCCAGTGTCACCCAAAGGTTCCCACACATAAGAGGAAGGTTTAAAATATTCTTAGATATGGATCCTTTAACATTTCAGCCTGACAGCCTGCAGAGTAGGGGTGAGTTCTTCTGTGGTCTCAATACTGCGGTCTCCAATGGTAACGTGCTATGGCACTCCAACTCCTGGATTAATTGGTAGGATAGTAGGATTATGTAGTTAATTTTTTGCAAATGAAATTGTTTCACCTCAGAGTAAAAGGGAAATATTGACTTGTGTTTTGAGCCTTGCCTGGTCAATCTGCATATGTGATTAACAAGTAAAAACCAGCACAGAGACAGCCTGTTATTCTCTTTGGGGATGAAAGACCTTGCATGAATGAAATGTTCCTCTTTCTGCTTGTTTCCTTTCTTTGCGGTGGTTTCCTTTGTTCTGAATGAGTGGTGTTAGGGAATCCGTGCCTTTGTTTCGTAGGTCATGGGTTCAATCCCAGTGGCTGGCGGAGTAATCATCTCTCCGGCACGCCCCCAAACAACATGGCCCTAGGTGAGAACTGCTCTCGGAGTGTGGGATGCTGTCTGACCCTAAGCTTTCACCCCTTGTATGTTTCTTTGGGTCATGCTGTCCGGTAAGTAAATGTAATGTAGCTGTTCCTATGATATGTATAGCACCTTTGGCCACGGAAGTGATCGGAACACCTGAATTCGATGATTTGGAGGGGTGTCCCAATACTTTTGGCAATATAGTGTGTGTGAATATATATATATATATATATATATATATATATATATATACAGTGTATATATAGGAGTAAATTTGTCCACAGCGTGAGAGTTGAAGTGAAAAGTGAAAGGTAATTAATTGTCATTGTTGACACATCACAGCACACAGCACACAACAACAAAATGTGTCCTCTGCATTTAACCCATGTGACATTGTGACACAGCATGGGGCAGCTACTTGAGCGCCCAGGGAGCAGTGCTTGGGGACGGTACCTTGCTCAGGGTACCTCAGCGGTACTTGTGGGTCAGGAACTCAAACCAGCAATCTTACCATTACACGGCTGTCCCTAACCATTAGAACTATAAATATATGATTATGACTTATAAAAACAAGTAGTTCAAGTAGATACATTGTCAAATGCAGGCATCATTCTTATCAATCAGCATTCAGACATTAAGCTATTAGTCATATGTAATGTGGAGGATGGGTGATTGTAATATACCACATATACATTCACAAAGTAGCCACAAAGAACACTACCACTGACTCATTGCTGGTTACAGGACATTCTGTCAGTTGCCAAGTCATGAATTTTGTTGCTTGAATGTCTTTAGTCAAGGGGATGTGATCAAATGGTCTTTGCTGTTACATTGCGTTGCCGCAACATTAAAAACACATTTTGAGTTGGAGGTAACTGACATGTTTCAGCCACGGAAAAAACACCAGGTAAAGTTCCTCTTTGTAGGTGTAAAAAAGTGATGAATATGGTCAGATTGAATGAGCGCAGCTGAGCCCACTTAAGAAAAACTTGTCTCACTCGATTGTCTTTATCGATTCTTCCTGGTTTATAAAAAAAAACCCTGCTTGCAAGGATGGAGGTCAGGTGAAAAGGGAAGGTTTTTTATGGTTTGAAAAATGGCACGTTCTACACAGAAAAACCAACTCGTTAACTCCGTAAATTAGCAGAATCATTACCGCGCTGGATAACTAATACTCCAAATGGGGGAAAGGCGCACACAGGTGATAAATACACGCTTAACTTGCGGAAAGCCGGTGTCATGCAAGAGCATGTGTGCCTGGAGTTTGCAGATGCAAATGAGTCCTGCTCACCAGCATTCATTACAGCTTTCAGTGGAGTCGCCTTCAGAAGCAGGAGGCTAAAAGCAAAACAATCCAATTAACAGGTGTTAGCTGTTGCGCTGCACGTTATCGGTTCATCCAGGGGGGAAAGGGAACTGGGCTGGCGCTAATTGTGAAACATGTTTCTCTGCACAACCCTAGGTTGCCTAATTAATGCGCTCCAAACAAATTTGAAATAGAGGTGCATTATAGCTTCAAAGGCTCACGGTCTGGCATGCGATACATAACTTCAAATTATTCCACTGTATTGTCTGTGTTTGTATATGCGTCACGTGAGTACTGCGCAGAAATTTCTCGGCCATTGTGCAAAACGCACAAGGGGACAACGATAATTTTTTTTCGACATTTTGTAATATAGTGCAAAGCCTGCATTGTTAATCTACATCATGTAATATGTGACAATCTAATATAGTTACCATACCATCACTGGCGTGCACAGATAGAGACGAGGTGGTGCTGAAGCACTTGCCCTTTTGCCCTCAGTCCAAAAAAGTGCCC
>JAODKL010000002.1:21481442-21509866 GCA_026780765.1 Petrocephalus schoutedeni | reverse complement strand
GTTTTCCACATATGCAAAAAGTGCCCTTTTTTCCCCCTGGAGCACTTGCCCCCCAAAATGTCTGTGCACGCCACTGCATACCATTATAGTTTATTTAAAAGTAATAGTTGTACCTGATCCATCTGTCCATCCATCCAGACATCCATCGATCCATATCCTACATGTATGCCACTTACCCAGCACAGGGAGGCAGGAGGCAGAGAACACCCACGTGTGGCATATCAGTTGCTTCAGCCGTGGTCTCAGTATATTTGTATATATATTTGTATGTTTGTTTGCCTGCTTGGTTGCTTGTTAAGTCTATCAATAGGAATGTAATGAAAGCAGCATAATTTCTCAGTCTCTTCAGGGATCATGTCGCTTGCACTGCATGGCTATCTAATTCATGCACAAGGTCTGCACACGACGTGCAGTAATTAATGAGACAAATAATGGCATATCAGCTCCTCATTCATTAAATCCGTCCAGTGACAATTATGTCTTGCCAGTTTTTGCTGATCCATGTAATTCGCCCATGTTGAGCACCCTTGTATCGTTCCACTTGTTTTGAAACAAAGCCTACAATCATTAGCCTGAATATGAGAACCCCAAGGCAGTGTCATATATCAATATTTCCTGATAAAAATTTAGGAGGCCTGACACTAAAATGAGAGCCTTAAAAATGGTGTCTGTTTTTTTTTTTTCTCTTTTTCCTTGTGGCACTTCAAGAATGTGATTGCACTGAGGAATCTAGGATGAAACATCATAATTTCAAATGTTTCGAAAACCTTTACTTGGAAATGTCAGTCATGAAGGAGGGATAATGAAATTCAAATAGGTTTTGACCATCTCGCATGCATTAACAGTTTCAACAGAATTTGTCGTCTACCAGCTAAGTCTTATCACACCCAAGACACACTCCGGGGTCTTGGTTTTGGGTTAATAAACAATAGCGTCTGTATGCCATGAAATACAAGCTTGATAAAAGCTTAAACTAACTTTTGTGGGATTCAAATGCCCTAGAAAAATAAAATTGACAGGCATGCATAATCAAGCGAAAGTTATTCCTGAATGCACAATCTGCCTCTGTGCTGCCTTGTTAAATATAAACTTTAATCCTAAATTGGCCTATACTCATCCACAGAACAACCCCTCTGTGCAGAACAGAAACCTGTATATACTGTGTGAATTGCCTCCTGGTTTGAATTTTGTTGGAAGGGTTATTTAAAATCCATTTAGAAGTTGATGTTGAAGTACATACATCTCTAAAGGACGAATCTATGTTACTTTCTACGTGTTTTCTAGAGGCCAGCCTGCTAATAACAAGGATAATGCTTTTGGCTAAGTAAACGATCACATTTGACTGGTGTGAGCTTGCTGTACACTGCCTGTTTTCCCCTGTTTTAATGCAATTTGTTCCTTAATCACATCTGTAGCAGTGACTTTATGATTCAGTTTAAATTTCTCATGCATTAACCAGTGAACAGCTCTTAATGTGGGTTAAATATATTTGTTTAATTTTTTATAATGCATCCTTTGTGTGTATTCTGTTATTTTAAAAATGAGTTTTACGAGTTCTGCTTTAGTATAGTAATGGCAAATGTGCCTGCAAAGGTCATTTTTTAACTTCCAATTTCATTTCATAAGTTTCATTTTCCAAATGTTTGTCATTTACCTCTAAATGGCTTACATTTATTAGTGGCTTACAGTCATTATTTTCCCAAAAGCTCCCGTTAGCAACTAACATAGTTGGATTCATTCAGTTGCATTTATGCTTTTGCAACTATGCTTTTGGGAAATGCACCCCAGGTGAGACTAAAGGCAACTCATCTGGATCTGAATGATCGCAAAAAGTTGCCCAATGCTTGGGAAAGTTTTTGAAATAGACATTTGTTACACATTATCAGAGAGAAAGTGCTCAAGCAACGTTGCTCAAAAAATTACTCAATGTCTTGTCATTGCAACAGGGGAAGACACTGTGGAGTTATTACGAACTAATGATCATTCTATAAAACCATCTTCTTGTCTTAACAACAAAAATAGCAGGTGATGAAGTGGTATTTAGAAATTAAAAATGCTGCGGTTGATATAAAAACTTGATTTTCTAATTAACAGGGCTGAGTTTAGATCCAGATGAACACTTGCATTCTTTCATTAATCCTATTTAATTGCATCAAGGTTATTTTGTGTGAAAGGCATATATGTCTACCATGGCTTAACTGGTGATTAACAAAATTGGCATTTGTAATTGGTGTTTTCTGGATTCAATATGGCACACAGATTTTTTTTCTTAATCTTTTTTTGCCAGTTAATAAACTGTCAATTAATATATATCATATCACATTGGATAACAATACATTGATCTTGTTTAAAAACAAACAAAAAAAAAGCAATCACTAGCACCCCAGACTTAGGAGGAAAAGGCTTTTAATGTATGTGACCCCTTGACAGTTGAGAAATTCCTTGTGCTTGTAGAGTTAGCCTACCTTTTCCCCCTCCAGCTTATATTTAATTTATAAACAAGGTAAGGAAATCATTTTTTTGCATCAAGTAAAATATCTCTGCGCATTTGCTGATGACTGTTTGGCTTCTGGTTCTGCTGGAGTTATAATTATTTTTTTTACCAGCCATGTGATATTTATTTCAGATATAAGTTCAGCATACCAACTTCCACACATACCATCTTCCACATAACTGCAAGGACACACCTGCATGGCAAGTCAAATGTCAAACTTATTTTGAAGCAGTATTCCACATAACTTTAATTTATCCCTTAGTCCCAGCCCGACATACAGATTAATGCATGCACATGCTAAACAGGCACACATAAACTCGCTCACTCACTCATTTACTCATTCACTCACTTACTCACTCATTTACTCATTCACTCACTTACTCACTCATTAACTCAGACACCTCACCTAATATACTTCTGCTGCAATTATCCTAAGGTGTATTTCGATTACTCCAAGAGATACGGTTTGTTCAGTGGTGGATAATAGCACAGTGAACATTTAATAGCAGCCAGCAGCAAGCAATCTATCTCAATGAAGGCCAGTGCAAATAGATGGCATTGTTAGCATCCTTGTTTTCATTTCTTTTGAGAGTAATTACTTTATTTTTCATTTTCGTGCACAAAACTTTTGTAGGTTCCCTCACATGCCGTCCTGGCATTTGATCTATTACGTTTTTTCAGACGTTATATTAAACTGTCTCTAGTTATCAAGCTCATTTTTAAATTTAGCTTCCAATGTACCTATTGTAGATTTTATATAGAGAGAAGAAAAATGACAATAATCTTTGAAGGTTTTGAATCTCACACCTTTCCCCGGCATTTGTAGTCCAGTGGCAAAGCCCGGCCAAGCTGAGGGCTAGTGAACCAGCCCGTAAGGGGCACCTCTGCTCCTTGTCATCAGTAACACCTCAGGGACCTCTAAATGCATACTCCATTGATCGGATAAGCGTGGAGCATCAGACGCAGAGGCAACAGCTATGTTAAATTTTTTTTTTACTTCCCGTTCCGCCTCAGATTACCTGTGGCCAGACGTTACCCATTGTCCAAGGTCGAATGCAAGCACAGTGAAGAACATTAATGGAATGAGGCGCCCTCTTACTTTGGGGCTTCCCACCCAATAGCTTAGTTTTACATGTAAGTGGACCAATGACACGGTGAATCAGTCACAGTGCAGAGCATTGTAAAACTCTCAAAAAGACTTCGATCTACTAACCTATCCCTGACGTTATCACAGAAACACCTCTCTTCCAATCCCCACCTCTATTCCTTCTTGCTTGTATGTTTAAAGCTTAAACTACCTTATGAAAATTTCACCAGGCTGCCCACCTTGAACTGTTTTCTACCTTTGTAGAACAGAGCAAATGTGAATCAAGGCCACACGTTCCAGATGCATCAGAGATCAGAGAAGACTTCTGTATTTTCATACTGCGCAAGTGGTATGGCCTGGTGTTTTATCACAAGCTTGTGAATAAAGTTTTCATGAACATAGATACGTGACATTCAAGGTTGGCTTCAATGGGAAGAATGTGGTTCAGATAATAGGTGAGGGTTTGCATATTGAATGGATTTATCTAAGATAAAGGGGGTGAAATTCTCAGCCGAGTGCTCCTTCTTAAGTTACTTGGAGAAATTACTGCTTTGATAGTTGGCCTGTTGTATGGCGGAAGCACTCAAAGGAAGCTGCTGTGTCTCTGCTTGAGCTAATTAAGATTTTTTTTTTACAGGAAAGAAAAGATGTCCTTCTACATTTTATATTTTCCTGTAAGACAGAGATTGCATCGGACTCCTGCTCTCCTCTGAGGATGCAAAGAGAAGGATAGGAAGACAACAAAGCTTGAGATTCCCAGAGTTTTTGTTTTACATTGAAAACATTCATCTTATTAATTCTGAAACATGCTGCAAATTCAGGAAGCACTTACACTTACGAAAATATGCAGCAACTTAATCGACGCATTGCAATAGACAGATGCAGTGCAAGTCTTGAAAACACACACAAAATAAAAAACTCTGCAAATCTGCCCATAACACAACAGAAGTTTCCGGGGTACAATGAAATGAGATGGGCCATACAGGAGATGAGGGACAGTTTCCCAAGTCATAAAGCAATGAGATCTTTGTTATATTGTTAGCTTATTATGAATGTGTATATGCAGTTTATTGATAATAAAACAACTACAGTGACAGCCCAGTGAAGGTCTAGTTTAATTATCCCCTGAAAACCTCCATGTTATGAGTGAATTTACAGCATTTTTTGTTTTGCACGTGTTTTCAAAATTTGCACTGTCTATCAATTGCAATGTGTCTATTAATGTGCTGCGTGTTTTCAGAATCTGTAAGATTTCTGTGCAGCTCATTTTCGGAATTTGTAAATGTTGTCTGAATTTTCAGCTCAATTTAGCAATTTATATTCTCTGAATTTGTAGCTCATTTTCAGAATTTGTGACTATTTTTTTAATTTGCAGCTCATTTTCAGAATTTGTGACTGTTTTCTGAATTTGCAGCTCATTGACAGCTATGGGCCACTACATCTTTATGAATTAGAAAGAATTTCTACCTTTGAGTGTTTACTTACTTGTCACACTATTATTTCACCATAATGACCATACTACAACCAGCCTTTGAATGGTTATTTGGGTACTATTTAAATAAGCAATTGCATGTGTGGAGTGCCTTAGTTCACACACACAGAAAAGATCTATGTTTGCTTTCTTTAAAAAAGCATACCTTTAATCGACTGAAAGCGATAAAATGCAGTGTGTAGAAATACTGCTCATATACAAGGTAGCTGATGCTAAAGTCTGACCTTTGGTGAAGTCTGATTCCTTCTTTAAGTCACTGTCAGTCTTTATTATGGTCATATGTGACAGTTGACCTTTTGCATTCTCATATCTTTTAATTGAGTGCTGACAATATGTTTGAACCTCTTCTTGGAATTTTTTTCAGAAAATTGTCTAAGGGCACCAACTCAACATGTTTTAGACTTAAAAAACAACATTGTAATGTCATAATACTAATAACTTCACAAATGAAAATGACACTATATTGAAAAACAATATTGTCCCATTTTTCCCATTCCAGTATGAAAGTATATTTTGATTCCAAGTCCAGCACCCACATTTGATAAAGTTTGTTCAGTAATACTTTCTATGAGCACCACATTTATAAAAATCTATGAACATATTCATGACACATTATGATGCATTCATAAACAGCACTATAAATATGTATATACATATTTATATGAACACATAACACATTTTAGTATTACATGTGTAGTATGCATTATGAATACTCTATGAAGGTCTCATCTATAATGCACTATAGATACTTCATAATGTTGTACAAAGCATCCTCAGTTCATACACTGACCATTACGATGCATTATGAAGGTTTCTATGATGCTTTACAGATGACAGCTTCAAGTAAAGTGTTACCATTTATTCTTACAGCTTGTTTTCCTGTTTGCCAGAATGTTCACATTTGCTTTTGAGTGGTATTCCATCCTTACCAGTATTTTTCCCATACCTCAATAACGGGCAATTCTTTCTCTAATCCCTGTGTCACGTGATTCTTTGTGCCATTCCAACTGATGGGATTCTCATAATAAGCCTTCCAAGTTCTCAAACTAATCTGGAAGCCTCCTCTACTTTGGCGACAGAAGTGATCCGGGTTCTGTCCTCACTGAGCCTCAGACAAACAGGTGACATCAGACGGTGACCCCCCGAAAATGGCTAGGCACAACACCGTGACAGTAGCGCAGCGCCGCGGTGAGTAATAACGACGCACTCCATTTCACCCTCACCGACGGACGCTGCTCGTCCCATTACCCCGTGCGTCGTGTCGGGCCATGTTACTTCAAGCCCCATTGCCGTTTATTTCACAGCCGGCGAGACGAAACGGCTGATATTCACGATCTGGCCCCTTGATGTGTTTCTCTCTCTCTCGCAGAATGCCGTCATTTATTGTTTTTCAAGCACTGCATCGCAGACAGCTAATTCATGGGTGTGTGGTCTGACCACGAGGGCTATTGGCTTTATTTGTTACTTACAGTTGTCAATTAACATCGCAGCCCACCCCTCCCCTCTCTGGTCTTTTGTTTCACTCGCTGGGGAGCGGACAGTTATATTCCGGTCCGCCTCCATGACCCGTAGCCAGGTGACATGCCCTCTGAGATGGGTGACTTCCCAGCCATCTGCTGCGTCCAAGCTGCCAGTCCAGACCAAGTGCTGGCTCCGGCGCCATTTAAAGTGTGCCGTCTAATTTGAACATCTGAACTCTTCTGCTCCGTTGCTCCATTGCCGCGTCCTCATCTCATCTCATCTGACGTGCTCCGGCCTCTATTTTTTGTTTTTTTGTCTTTTTAAGATATCTGCGAGGTCGCTGTTGCAGTGATGCAATGTCAATGCCGCCACATTACAGAGAAGGCCAGACAAGAGGTCCATCGCTTTTGCTCTCCAAGGGCTGTATGCATCTCGTGGAGCTCAGATGACCAGAGATCACCGCCGTCTGGGTGACTTCTGGAGAGGCTCAATCACTGCATGCGAGAAACCTGACACCCACTAAAAGCCTTCTTAATAACAACATTTCTCTAAAGTGGTCCTGCCTGATTCCCTCTTCACCATCCAATTCAGCAGAGCACCCAGACTACAAGAGGAGTTTGGCCTGCCCTGGTGTGTGCAGGAAGAGTCACTGAGGCAATTAACTGAACTGAGTCGAGCTGCCTCTTACCCAGTGCCCCTCCTGATCCACCCCCTCCTAGCTCTGGCAGCATGAGGTCCAAGTAGGCGAGCAGTGGGCCCTGGACACCCTCTGAGGCTGTGTTATTACAGCCGAGCAACGCTTTTGCTCCCATCTGGCCTAGAACTCTTCTCACCATAGGAGACATATGCCAAGACAGCCACACAAGACCATACTCGCTGTACACTCTGCACGACTTTCAGGGACCGTCGTGCTTTTAAGTGGGTGAAGAGACTCTCCGAGGAAGAAAAAAAAATTATCTGCATGAATAAAAGAGAACAGAATGGTAGGTAATTTGCTGAAGCTTGATTATTAAGGCTAATAGGACAGTGAATCACTGGAGGATTTCAAATCAGGGATAAGGAAGGGTCAGGTCAACAGGTAGCCTTGTGATTAAGGAACTGGACTTGTGAGAAAACAGTCCCAAACGTGCTCTGGCTGTTGTCCTCTTGAGTACTGAACTTAGATTGAAATGTTTTCATTAACAATACCTATCTGGAGAAATCGCTAAAAGCGTGCAGCGTGTTTAAAATGTTTGGAAAAGTTCTTATTGTGATGCAGGTAGAAAATGATCTCCTTGAAATGTGTAATCGATATTAAAATTGAAGGGACTCTGTAAACAATTTTGTCTGCTATATTTTTTCATCAGATTTTCCTGGAATTATTATGGAATTAATTGATTAATTAATCTTTCACACCACAGAGTGTGTACTTTATTTTTCCTTGCAAGCCACCAATACCCGCCTTTCACCTGCATTTTGGGGGAAAAACTGGGACACTTCTCTGACAAAGATTTATGTGTAAAACCGCGGCTGGCAGGTGTTCTTGTAGAGTGAAACTAAGAAGATTCACTATTATCAATATAGCTAGCTTGCTGGCAATAGCATTTTCATTTGGGACAGATGGTGTTGTGCATAGCATACAACTACCACTGGGCAGAATTTAAGTCCTGATTGTGACATAATCTATTTATTTGTTCATCTGGATGTGCCAATTTCCAAAGCTATTGTCGCAGAACTGCCCATGCAACAAACATGAACAATGTAGCTGACTAAAGCTGTTCTGCCTCATATCACCAGACTCAAATTCCCCCTTGTGAACTGTTTTTAAATACTATGTTTGATACTACTCATAATACCCTACCATCATCTTCCCACTGTGTTTCAACATTCCCTGAGCATTTTGAGACACTTAACTCTGATTGTAGGCTTCTCTACAGATGACCTTTCCTTGGCTTGACTTACTGGCTGCAACCACAAGCAGAATACCTCGGACTCAAAGAGTTTGCCGTCAGGTGCCATGGTGGCCCAGCGGGTAGCACTTTTCCCTGACACCTCCAGAGTTGGCTGTTGACATCCCGCCTCCACTCTGTCTGGAGTTTTTATGTTTTCTCTTGGTAGTTCGGCTTCCTCTTGCAGTCCAAATAACCATCTCGAAATTGCTCATAATGTGTGATCGTGTCTGAGGCCTGCAATCGAATGACAGACCGTCCAGGGTGCACTTCCTCCTTGCGCCCTGTACTTTTGGTCTAGGGTCTGGGTCTCTGACCCTGTCCATGATAAGTGGTTGAAAGATGGATGCATGACTCACCAATCCCTTTCTCCTTCTCTTTGTTTTGGAGTACCCATGTACCTCAGTCCTAGAGGTGGGAGCTTAATTAAACATTTCTTTTGTACTGTTATGGTGGTGGCGTGGGTGTTGAAGTCATAATGGCACTACTGGTGCTAGCATTGTACACCAGGCAATGGAAAGGCCTTTGCACTCAGCCACCTCTCTGGTGTAGGACCCATACTGGCAGTGTGGAGCTGTCTTGGAAACATGGCCCATATCTTGGAAACACAGTAATTTTAGGACACCTATAATTTTCATTTGCTTGTGCCTTACTCCAGTATCGAATGCTGCATTTAACTTAAACTACCCCTAGTTTGCGTTTAAGTTTTATAGGTTTATATTATCATATAATTTTTTTATTATATGAATTATATGATTAATATTAATTGTGTAACATCTAATGAATCATTTAAACATTAATCTTAATTTCTATTTAATTATAATGAATTTAAGTTTTACAGTCGCTTAATATTTTCATGCTTTATTTTTCCCTTTCCTTTGTCTTCTTGATGTTCAGATGTGTTTGAATGCAAGGAACAAGATTTCTCTCTCTCGTTCCCAAGACAACAAAGACATCCTTTTCATTTTCCTCTGCATGTGCTATAATACCACACACCGCTAATACAATGCCTGCACAAATATAAATGCTGAAAGAACGCGATGTGCTAGCTGAGAGAATGGTGAGGACGGGAGACAGTAGTCAAGTCAGCGGCCAATGTAAAAAAAAAAAAGAAAGAATAAATCTCTGCTTTTTACGGCATCTGTTTTTCAAGGAGCATCTTTCAGTGCAGCAGCAGGAAGTTACATCAGAAAAGATGACAATACTGCCATCTGTCGGGCAGACGAACTACCGAAAGGCACCTTTTCTCCTTTGAGAGACCTGCTATTTGGAATGCTTTATGCTTTTTTTTTATTTATAGATTTGCACATCTTGCTTCGGGAAAAAAGAAACTCCTTTTTTATATTTAAAGTCTGTAGCAGTTTTAAGTTCCATTAGTACAGAATGTCTTTCACACACAGTGGGACTGATTCACTTTGAGCACATCGCTGACAAAAGATCCTTTCACAAGCGTATAAGATCGACTGTGAAACAGGGCTTTCGGGTGGATTGTGCCTCTGCACTGTCCCAGCAATCTGATTATTGTCTGTCACAGGCATGGAAGGTGACAAAAGCTAAATGGGAATTTTTTTCTTTTTATTTCATCACAAAAGAGAGGTGTGTTGTCATTGTACCTTTGAAAAAACCATTCGCTGACCAGAACCTTAAAAGCGATGGCATAGGTACCTTTGAATATGGCTACTCTGCAATGTATAGAGACAGAACACAAGGGTTAAACTGAAGTGACAGAAATTACTCAAATGGCTCTTAAGCTGTATTCTTTGTAAACTGGCACAGGGAAGGCCTATAATTAATATTCTCCAAAATGAAAATCAACACTGCATTTAGATTTTTTCAGTGGAAATGGCATTCTTTTAAAAGTAAATAATGACAGAGGGGGTCAGAGTGATGTAATTAACACATACTGTAGGCCTTAACGTAACATTGGGAAGTGACTCATAATTACATAGACAGATCATTTAAATGGATATGTTAATCCTGTTTAAATCTCAGCGTGCTGTGCCATTTCGAACCATCTGAACAGCTGAAGTTCAGAGAAAGTCGAAAACCCATAATGCTCACACCGGCAAATGAAAGAGATTTACTCTATTCTTAGATTTAGTGTCTCTAAATTACCATAGCTAAGCATAAAGGCTATAATGCAATTACATCTGTGCCTCTGTCACACCACCCCTAGATAATTGTTAATTACTGCAGCAATCCAGCATTTCATTTGGCGGCTTGTTCAACGAGAGAAGAAAATGTCAGCTTCTTTCTCACAAAAGATTAATAGGATTTGGTTAATTTGTGTCCCCACAGTGCTGGTAGAGCTGCCTTTACTTATAATGTGCTCCTTTGTGAAATGTATGATGTTTGTCTTATCTGAGATTCCTGTGTTTTTTTTCTGATGTGTGTAGAATCTGAACACTGAAAATAAGCAGAAAACAGTTTGATTTGGGAACCTTCAGGGCAAGTGGACAAAATAAATTAAAGACATAAAGGCAATGTGCTATGTTTTGTAACAAAAAATAAAAATATACTTTGAAATAATAAGGAATAGTTCATGTTTTTTTAAATATAAATCAGAATGGTCTGTTACTTGTTAGCTCCTCTTCAATTTGTTTTTTTTCCATTATCTTTATATTTTTGACTCAAGTTTATCTTTTTTTTAGATTGAAGATATTTTTGGTCCTAATATTATCATATTCTAACATTTGCTTGGGCATGTGTAATCAAAAACAAAGTTGGACAAAGGATCAGTATATTTATTTATGTGATTAGAATTTTTGAAGACACTCCAGTGTTTAATTTAAGTTTCCGAGTGGGCAATAATAGTAAACAAAGTATTATCGGCACAATCTTGTGATCACTGTTTTTTTTCTCTTTAAATTAATTTCATCAGCCCATTACTTTTTAAACCAGACAGTAAGGCTTCTTTAAAGCTAAAAGTATACACATCCGCTGGAAAATAAAGCTGGATTCGACTGGCAAGAAATTCAATCCTCACATGGTTCTCTGCAGTTCTGGCATCAAGCAGGAGTAAACAATATAGTGGTTAGAGCGAGTAGAGCGTCATGGCAGTTTACAGCAGTCAGCGATATTAATCAGGGCCTAGTGACAGCACAGGCGAACGGCTTCCTTTAATAGGTTTTATGAGTTCACCAGTGTCCTGCCTTCGATGCTTCCATTGATCGGTGCCCTGGAGAAACGACAAATGGCACTGAATTAACGAGGAGACAGAAGCTTACAGATAGCTTGTTGGTGAGAACCACAAGGGATGGACGATCACTCACACGCCTGCTTTTTTTTTCCTTCTTTCACTCGCATCCCACTGCTTGTCAGCTCTGGCATCCTCCCGTATTCATGTCCTGCCTTTCACCGTGTATTTGTGGGTGGCCTTTCCGTGGGCCCAGGATAAAGATCCTGTGTTGCCCCGGCATTGGACATGCATTTTCATGGGAAGGCTTAGCCTGCATCCTGCCAGAAAGTGTGACTGCTATGTGGTAAGCTTCTGCCTCTGCATGCTCCCATGGGCTAAGCATTCAGCATATAAGAAACAGGTCTTGACAGCGTCTGTATCCCGGCATTCAAAATGAGCTGAAAACAAAAATGAGAACATAATATAGGTTGGGTCACACCAAGTGGCCACAGAAACATCAAAGCCTAGAATCCTGTAAGTAATATAATCTGGGCCTGACTGTTGACTCCATCCTTATTGTGTTTCTCAGAAATTATTTGAATGATACCTCCAGAACACACAATACCCCGGCAATGCTGATTTTCGGCATGTCAGTCTAATTGAAGCCCATGAAAGATGTGGGTCAGTTCATTTTTAGCACTTTTCTCTTCAAATCAGTAATGAAAGTAGAACTGTCTCAAGATGATTGTCCTGTGTCCTGTGATGTCAAAATGGGGTTGACAAAAAAATAAATGAAAATGTGGGTTATTCTGTTTATCTAGGGCACCCTTCAATTATAAAATGATTGTCACATTTTGATTTCTTTCCAAGTAGGTGACAGAAAAAAAGTCTCCTAGTGTGGATGCTCCAAATGCAGAAGAAATTAATTTATTGCTAGACTGGCAACATTGGCTCTCGGGACAAAGATTCCTTTAAGTTCGTATGGATTTCAGTTGTCAAATCTCAATAATTACTCACCAGCAACACCCATTGAGATGAACTCAGTACATAGCTTGTTTTTTCTTCTTCTTCATTAGGTTTTTCTGTTTTACACTCTGAAAAATATTTAAACTATTTATGCACAAATTCCAAACAGGCAACTTGTCAAAACTAAACTTCCCCTTCAGATGTGATCTTGATAACAGATTTGTTAACAGAGCTGTTTCCATAGAACAATATATAACAAATATTTTAAAACAGACTGTATTTTACTGGTATTGTAACATATCCTTGAATTAATTAGAATTCTTGACATCAAAATCGAGTTGGAGTAAGTTTTGTTTGTTTTAATGCTCCCATTTCTCATCCTAAAAAACAACCATTCTTAAAAGTGTAAAAAATGACCGATGTCCTTTTTCGTCTATGAACGCGGCCGTCATCCATCGGGTGCACCGTAATGTAAATACTTTGTGAGATGTTCTGTTTCCTGTCCGCCCTCATTTCCTTGCATGCGGCTAATGTGATTCTGAGTCCCCTTTTAAGCAGAGGCTTTCGGAGGCAGACTGGTGGATTTCAGTCAAAGGTAACTCTGAGCGACAGGGTAATAATCGATTGGCTTCACTTCGTACATTGATGTGGACATAGCTGAACGGGTCAAGAGGCTGGAGTGGCTGCGTTTTCTCCCTGGCCACAGCTACTTGTACGTGGGGGGAAAATGGATTTGCAGATCCTTCTGAAGGTTCTAAGAAACAAGCATTTCTGTGCATATTTCTGCTCCTAGGCGTGTATTTTTGCACCCCCTGCTGACGACTTTATTGGAAAAGCAGTTAGAAACGTAATTCATGCCCTGTCTTACAGCACTACAGTACTATATCACTTAAGTTCTTGTTAAAAGCTGTGTTATTTTTCAGGTTTTGTGTTTCCAGAGTAAAAATCTCCCATTGGTGAGCAAATTAGCATTCCGCTCCAGCAATTTGTCATATCATGCTATTTCTCGAACGGCTAACAAGTAAATTATACGGAATGCAAAAGGCTTGGTCATGTGTTCCCTGCGGTCACTGGACGCTCATGGACTCTGGCTTCTCCCTCTCGGAATAAATAAACAGCACAGTGGCTTTATACAGATAAGTCCCCAAATCATCGGCATGTTAAATTTGATTCCTCATGAAGCAGGCCAGCACATCAAAGTAAGATTGGAAGAGGGGCATTTCTGTTTATCAGCTCTCATACACAAGCAAGGTTGTTGCTGTTTTTTTTTCCCCCTTTTCAGAATATTCTGGCCATCAAATGTTGCAGGTTATTAATCCTCGGGCCGTTTATTGAATGTCACTTGCGCGGTCATCCCCGGCTTTCCTCCGATGTATTTAGCGGGACCCTGTTTTCACCCGGTGAAGCGACTCGGGATGTGCCAGAGATTTGTCACATGGCCCGAAACCCCGGAGTCGTACGACGAGCCCCGCAGTGATTTATAGGGCTTATTTCTGAAAACGGTAAAGTCGAATTAATCACGTTCCCACCTGATGGCTCTGCTCAGCTGTGATAAATGACAGGCTGCCAGTAAGAGACAGTGAGCCGTCTGAGAGGTAACAGTGCTCCCCCCCCCCAACTCTCTCCAATGTGCTCTGACTTCAGAGAGCCTAACCTCCATGGTACCATACCTTCCATCAGTCAGCGGCTTCGCTGAGTGCCAGCAGGTGGGACATGTCCCCCATGTAGCTGCACAAGGCCCTGGCCAATAAGCTTCTCTCTCAGTGAAAGGGAGACTTTTAAGCGGACAAGGAAGCTAGTGGGAGATTTTCATTCATTTCAGGGATTCCCAAGATTGTTTCACCAATTCTTTGGATTCAGCTTTATATCTCGCTGCCCATGTGCTCAGTAGGGCATAATAAAGAAGTATCACTTCCCTACATTAGTATGTTAGGGTTCAAATATATGCTAGCCGGCAGTCACATTTATCCTCTGTTTATTAACAGATAAATTCTAGGTAAAGATCGCGGGACCGGCGTTGAAAATTTAGGAATGACCCTAATAACTGTGAGGTACTTGGATGTATTTCCAGACAGACATCCGAAAAAGATGCTCTCAGCTATGCAGTAAAGGCTTGCAGGGGAGGCTGGAGAGCTGCACCCGGGACAGGATGCCAGTCCATCACCATGCAGACATTCACTCACCCAGAGACATTCAGCAGCAGGGGCAATTTAGTGACACCACGTGCGTTTCAGCTGTGGGAGGACCCCAGAGTAGGCAAAGGAAACTCATTAAAAACATGCAAGTGAACCTGCGGCTATGTAGTAATAAGGCTATCCAGGACACCACTTTGCCTCCCCTTTGACATTAGATACGTCATCTTTATATTAACAATGGTACTGCAATTGCTATTATTATTATTGTTGTTGTTTTATTGTTATTATTACAGATCGTTACAGAATTTCAGAGATGCCTAATAGTAATGGATGTGACGCATTGTCTGCATGCTTTTGAGGCAAAAAGGAATGCATTGCTTAATAGCTGAGTGTGGTTTCAGAAAGGCTGATCTTTCAGTGTACAGCAATCCGATCCCCGTCCATTAAAGTCGACAATAAATGGGAATGCCCTGTTCCACACTCTGTTCCCCATAACTCATGTCCAGTCATTTATTGCCTTGATAATAATGTAGACATTAGTGTCCTTTGAACAAAAACCCATGTTTTACCCTCACCTTTTTTAAAGTCCGCACGTGAGAAATGACTCTAGAAATAAAATCCTCCGGCCATTATTTCATCCGTTGCAGCAAAAATAAATATTCTTTTTCCGTGTGTTCTTGACAGGTAGGTAATTAATAGTGATGTTTAGTGGGTCTTTTTTAGAGTGCGCTCTTAATCTAATTTTGTTTCCACTTGACGATTTGAAAATTACAGCAAAATGACGCACCATTTACCACTCTCCCTCTGTGCGACGATGGTCATTTTTCTTCCTGTATACGACTCTATCTCTCATTTTCCTTCTCTCTCTCTCTCTCTCTCTCCCTACCTCTGTCTTCCTCTCCTAGTCTGTGTGATTGAGCAATACTCCAAACTGCGTAGTTCTAGCGCATTATCTTCAATTATATAACTTAACCAGAAAACATTTAGAAATAATTGTATGAGCACTAACCTAAAATGTCAGGACGGCAAATGTCCTCACATCCCATTAGCGGTCGCAGAATTTGAGCGCTCTTATTTACCCAGCTCCGCTTTGACATTTAAAATCTGACGATGTGAGGGGAAGTGATTTGGGGTGACATAAAATGTCACTTATGCCCATTTTGGAAAAGTGACAATTGTGCAGGTGCCTCCTGAATCTATAACAGAACGTGACAGGCTAGATGTATTGGAATACTAGTATAATTACATTTGAATCTCCATCGCAACATGTAGGTAGGATGGTTTTGTTAATAATCTAATACTCTACTGCCCTGCTTCCAAAAATAAGCACATGGAGTCACTTTGCTCTGTGCGTGAGACGCTTCACATGATGATTTTTTGGATCACACGCATTTCTCATCTCGTCTAATGTCTCGTGGCAGTTTCCATCGCATCCAGACCTCTAACGACAGCATCAGACTGTTAACTCCAACAGTCAGGGAAACAAATGCAGTCAATTGTTCAAATTTTTTATCATTCTGACTGCTGACTTCATTTAAACACAGAAATCACAGCAAACAATTATTTCAGTATTCTAAAAACACAACCAGAGGCATGTAATGATTGTGAAGCTTGACAGTCCTAGTATTACCTGTTCTGGGACTGCAGAGGAAAGCTAGCTTTTAGCTAACTCTGGGGACAGTTACTAACCAATCAATCGTCCCTATAATACCAAATAAAATAAAATAAATGATAGTGTTGTAGCAGGAGTCGTACCTCCTCATGTCTGTATATAAATCTGGTGTTATATAGCACATTTCAGAATGCTGGCAGATATCACCTGTTTAGCATCATGTTTACGTCCTTTAGAGCAGTCATGTTCGATTTTATAATATCAGAGCCTTCCACAATGGGCTGGCAGCGATGACAAGTGGGCCACACCGGTGTCCAGGGGCTTCATCCACCTCCAGACGAAAATCCCAATAGTTTACAACCACGTTAGAAAAAATCACAGCGACAGAGAAACTTGCTTTAGCCCCGTCCATTTAAAACTTAATGACGCGTCACTTTTGTTTGAACAGGACTGGCCGCACAGGCGGAAAGAGGCGTTGACCCAACCGCATGTCGGGGTGGCAACAGGCGCTACTGTCGTTTTAGGGATGTCATATAAGACTGATGGAGCCTGAAAAAAAAAACAACCCAGTAAAAGAAAATACAATTAGTGGCCCCAGTGGACAGGGCAAGTACCAATTTATTTCAGCTGAGGTGTGACGGGTGCTTGCTGCCTCCCCGCTTATACCTTCAAGGTGGTTATACCTTATTTTGGCTCAGTCTTCTTATCTGGGTCTTGGAAGCTATCTGTCTTGCGGTCCCGTGGACGGCTGCCTCCTGCATCTGTCAGCGATGCCCCAGCTGTGGCCCTTCAGAGCTAGTAGCACCAAATTAGTGTGAGTAGTAAACAATTATTTCAGCTGGACATGGATCAGGCAGACGTGACTTTGGAGAAAATGCAGTACATCGACGGGGTGACTCTGAGATAACAAATACCACTGACTTTTGCCCCCAAAAAGCAAGAAAATAATAATGCCCAAGAAAAATCACCAAATGTTGTAACACCATCAAATAAATTTAGTGTATTGACAAGTTAGTGGAACTGTAGGAGAAATTCCAGTGACAGAGCTATATAACAGCTCTGTGTTACAAACAACATAGTTTCATACTGTATATAGGTCCCCCGGAAAGCTATCTATTGTATACTGTAATCTGTAATTTGTAATTTTTGGGAAACCATTGTCTGCACAGTTTGTCTAATTTTAGCATAGGGTCAGCAGGAACAGAAAGGAATTTCCAGTACAGGATGAAATGGCTATGAACATAGGGCTGTCATAAACAGGTCAGAAGGTGGGAGCCTCCCAAGTTTCTGCTGGAGAGGAGAGACTAGCAGCTTTCTTTGAGTTGGGCGTTATGTAGCTAAAGCTCACATATAATGTGGATGTAGGCAGAACAGGCCAGAGGGCTGAAGCCGCGATGAGAGAAATGAACTGCGTAACTGTCGCCCAGTTATTTGATGGCATGGGATGAGATAAAAATGGAGAATAATTTGAATAACGAGGACATAAAAAGAATGATTCTGGGCCTTTGACAAAGGCTTCAGACCAGCTGAGGCATTCCAATCATTACCGGCTGACAGGATCTGCCTATTCTTACTTTACACTTTGTTAATTTTGTTAATAGCCAGTAAGTCTCGATGAAAATTTGGAGGAGAGGTTTTCAAGTAAATTTAAAAAATCTCAGATGTTAGAAAATCATTCTATCGAATTTTAACTTTTATTTTGTGTAGGATTTGTCTATTTTGACTATAAATGGCATTGTCAAAACAGCGGTTGTATTAAAATGTCGTACTTGTCAGTTAACATAAAGGTATAAATGTGGTGAATGTATGAAGAGGATTCGGGAAGCTGTGAGCCTGAGACATCCTGTTAACGTTACCATAGCTGCTCTTAGGGAGGAGGACGTTAGCTCTTAACCCAAGGAGCGGCTCTCATTTTTAAGCATGTTCACATTTTGCTTCCTGCTAAAACCAGGATTTGAGTACTGCTCGATGGGACCTTGGATCTCGCGTTCATCAGAGGGCACCTCAGTCAGAGCCCTTTAAAACGCGACCACATGATATGAAAGAGAGTTTCATCTCTCAGATCAGACAACATTTTATCAAGAGAAAAAGACATAAGGAATCCATCATTCCAAAAGGAAATTACAAGCTTTTATTGTTAACTTTCAATGAGGTTCAGGAGACATCTAACCTTACTGTAATTATGCTGCTCTTTTTAATTGAGTAGGCCAGGATCCATAGCTGCGGGTATGAGATCAGAAAATGTTATCGCAAACCAAAAAACCTCATTTGATTCATCTGGCCAAGCCCTCATTATGTACTTTTATTACCCATGTCCAGCGCTTCTCCACCCTGCCTCCACATAATTCTCACACAGGGATTCCCGGACAGGCGGCTCAGCGAAGCTCACAAAGGGATGCATGTGTGATGGTACCCCCGGGCATCACAGAGGGACACTAAGAGCATAATAATGGGGCAAAGTCAGGAGCCGCACGTGTCGTGAGGAAGAATAATTGCTGCTCGTCCAAGAGCACCACCCTAATTGGCTTCAGCAAGGATCACGAAACCAGAGGGGAGGAATCGCAGATGGCTGATGCCACCAGTGCTGGCCAGTGGCCGGGGGTGGCCCAGGGAGCCATAGCTTCACCGCCACCTTACCCACATTAATGTAATTTACTCCATTCCTATTATTTCCCTGGGAGCAACAACCGATCATGACCGGCATACTGCAAACAGAGAATGTTCTGCATGAAAGGCACCGATTCCAGCATATGTAATCCCCCGGTAAAATGTGGAGAGCGGGTAAGATAGCAGCAAAAGAGCAGCCGGCAAAAGACTTACTCTGAGACCAAGGTATGATTGTTGACTAGGACAGTGTTTCCCAATCCAGGCCTCGGAGACCCACAGAAGGTCCACGTTTTTGCTCCCTGCCAGACAGTGCACATTTTTGCTTGGGAGGGGGAGGGAGCAAAAATGTATATCCTTTTTTTTTTTATCATATTACAGTTTTTGTATTCATTATAAATGCATTAATGATTAATAAGTCACTGAAATGAATATATTGTTACTAAGCCATCAGCTGGTGTTCACTGTTAAAGATGGTAGCAGCAAAATGGCTCCAAGTGAATCCAAGGTAGTAGGTAGAAATCTGTGTTATCTCTTCTGTAACAATTTTGACAGTTTTACAATACATTTTATTTAGAATCATACAGCCCAGCCCAGATCCAGGGGAGTAGTCAATAGAAGAAACTGCCTGAATACATTTGTACGTCTCTGCAGTTTAAGACCAGGAGACTCAAGAGAGGAGTGCAAGATTTCCCTCTAGTTTCTTATATACGACTTTGGTCGCCTCACTTCAGAAACGGATAATGCTGCACTGAAGCAAGTTCAGCCAAGAGTGACAAGAGATTTTGCTGATGTTAAAGTGTTGTCATACAGAGGTAGGTCAGAAGCACTAAATGTCTTTAGAATCAGGCAAACGTGACCGAGTGGGAACATGATCCTAATGTACAAAATGCCCAAGAGCTGTAAATGAGGTCAAAGCAAAGGGCAACTTCAATAAAAATACTGATTGAAGAACACAGGGGAGCAAATTGAAACTAGGTTCTGTTCAGAGATGAGCCCATATTTATAAAGGATCTGAGAGTAACTGTAAGAGATGCTACTTAAGGCAAATTTAGCAGTAAAGATCCCCCTCCCCCCATGTCTTGTTACTTGCCTCTCATTCTCCATTTCGTGTGCTATATGTTGAGCTCGTTTTAAATTTTTACTTATGTATTTTTTCCGTTTGCGTTTCTTGTTACAGATGAATGGACCAGCGCACACCTACCTGCCAGCCCCAGAGATGCTTCTCATTGGTGAGAGATTGACTGTGACGCATCATCCTTAAGGACAGATTGTTTTCCTCCTTCTCTGTGCCTTGGTCTTTCCTTCTCTCCCAGATGAAAAAGCAGTGTCAACCGACAGGTGCTCGAAGGCCTTTAAGGCCTCAGTTTTAATTGGAAAGAAAATGACATGGCATCACTGTCTGTATAAACCTGCTGCAAGGTACTACATCTACGTAGCCTCCATATTTCAATCATGCTATTCCCATAATTTTTCATGTTCTGACATAAAGGTGCCAGCGAGTGCCAGCAGGACAGTAAAAGTCTAACAATTTCAGAATTCACCGTACAAAGGGCTTCTTGATACACATTTTGATGTTTGGATAGACATTGAATTCTTTCAGTACCCTTTAGCTGAAACAACACATTCTGTCTTGCTTAGGTGGAATTTATTTTTTCCCCAGTGGGCCGCTCTTGCGGATCTCACAAAATCCCATCGCCTTAACAAAGTGCCTCATTTACCATCATTATCCCATCATTTAACCCAATGCAAATGTCCAGATCCCGGCATGCTGATGAATACCATCGTGCCTGTAATGTGTGCTCATCAGTCTCCCCGAATGTGCATTCTGGGACAGAAATAAGAAGCATGTATCCGGCATGTGGACACGTCTCTGCTCAGTATACCATGGGTAAAATGTCAATGAAGAGTTGGTTCTTCTGATTTGTTTACTTTCTTTGCTGTTCAGCATTATCTGATTTATACTTTTCATTTTCAATGCCCACTGCTTCATATATATATATATATATATATATATATATATATATACATCTACAGGGTTGCCAACTTTGGCCAACTGACAGTGATATTTTCAATTCAAGATTTCATTTACGTGTATATAACACTTTTATTACCTTGTAATTAGTCTGTTGGGTTTGCAAACTATCACAACACTTTTGAAGCAGCTAATTTTATAATGGAATAATATAGATTTGCTGTAAGATTCCTTCCGTTATCGTGAGAGTCTGAAAGCGTGAGTATAATGCCAGATGTAAGAGAGCAGAGATACAGGCAACTCTGTATGTAGCTTGTCAGCTACAGCCACAATGATGTTTTTTGTAAAGTTATGGGTCTAGCTACAGTACATAACTACCAATTGACCTCATCTTGTATCATATATACAATATCTTCCTATGAAATAGGTCAATGCAATGCACCCTTATTCAACTTGTACCTTAGTTGCATGCAGAGGTAGATAGTTAAAGCCCAAAGAGTGAAAATCCAGAACAAGATTTTGTTTCAACTAACCAGTTCAGTAACAGAGTCATAGTCACAGAGCTCTCAGCTGGTTGGTTGAAACTAAATATTTGTCTGGATTTTTACTTTATGGATCTGAACGATTCACCACTAGTTGTAGGTTTAGGAAATGGTTCCCTAGGTTGCTAATAAAAGTACTTAAAAGTAGAAGCATCAATAAAAAGAACATTCTGGAGGCATACAACCATATATGGTCTTCAGCATACACATCATTGTCACACCAACCTAACAACAACAACAGCCACAATAATAATAATAAGTACTATTAACCTAGGGTTTCTTTTTAAGTGCTTCATTGGCAATTCGGAAACAGTAGTACCCTGGTGTTAAAACTGACATACAGACCTGCTTTATTGAGGAAACAAGTGGTACCGCAGTGTTTCACAAGTCTGCACATTGACCTCATATCGATTGGGAGACCAGCGTAACTCTTTTAAAGTGAACTCCTACCATGCACCTTCCAGCTCCGGCCAATAATTATTCACTATTACACACAGTTGCTAAGCTGCAGCATTTCTACAATACGCTTAAATGAAATCAAATAGCTTCAGTGGGGGATGATACATAGCCGGCTGGCTATGGGGATCAATCACTGTAATGACTTTCCCAATGCACAGCCATTTTTGTAGGGCGAGTTCAGTAGAGTAAGCTTAATATAGCAACTTATGTGAAATTAAAGTTAGGATAGATTCCAAAGAATATTGCTTAGGTATAGCCTTATTTGTACTGTTATGAAGAATTTAAATGAACCAACCAAAATAATACTGCAAAAAATCCACCCTCGGGAGAACAAAATCTAGATCTTTGTAATAGGTTAAGGCCAGGTGCAAGAGTGTTTTAAGGTCTGCACAGAAAAGTTTTATAGTTTTGCAAGCACAAAAGGTCGCCATCTAAGCCCAGCTAACTGCTGGCAGGTGTAATTGACCAGTTTTATCGGATGTTAATTCAGCTGGACCAGTATTGTACCGAAAAAGATGGGGGGAGATGTCTTTGAGGTCCTGAAGGTGGCTTAACAACAAGTTTAATTTTCTTGTAAAATCCAAGGATAATTAGCTTCTTCCTTTGGGAGGTGGCAGGAAATGGATGCCATCTTCACTTGCCCGTAGACGTGGGTGTCTTTTTTGTGTTACTGTTGTCTTGAGTAGGCGGTAGCTGGCACACGCTCCTACACAAAGCTGTCATGGATTTCACCTCGTCTAAGAGGTGCTTCAGGGTCAGCTTGACCCTCCCTATTGCAAGCCAAATAAGAGACGGAAGGTCTTCTCTGAGATATTCTATTAGACCTGAATACATCTTTTGCTGTGTCGGCAAAGATGCAGTGAAGAAAAAATTCTGTTTTGTAGTGCTCATTCAATATTTAAAGTGAATTTCATGTTTAAGGCCAAACCATGACATTTGTAACAAAAAATATTTTTGTAAGAGCAGTTTTGGTGGCCGCAAAAGAATTGTATATTATTTTCTTTATTATTTTTCATGTACTCACAGATACTTATATTTGGGATTTAAAAAAGGTCTCTCCGCCAACTGATATGATCAGCTGTAAATTCATGTATTATAATTTATGCGCTCTGCCAGGTCCAGCATTGCCCATTATAAATATTCTATTGTTGTTCACCTTCGCATTATGTGCTAGTTTTTAGCATTATTTTTTTCTTCCTCCTCTCTCTGCAATTGTTCTATCTATCTCTGCACTTTAATTACAGGTGTAGCAGAGTGATCTGGGAAACATTGTTTTGCATGACCATATGCAGTGTACTGAATATGGTGGGCGTGGCTATAAAGCCCCACTGCATTTGACTTGACTGTTGACATGTATATCCTTTCAGACATTAGTGCTCTCACAGAGTTGTTTTTAATTACTGCCGGATGTCCCAGTAATTTTAAGCAGTGGTTCAATATCTTCAACTGGTTGTTCAATTTTCAAGTGGTTCAATTTTCAATTCCTTCTGAAAAGGAATTCAAGTCCTACGATGCCATATGAAACATTAAATAATAAGCTCAGAAATTGCACTATAACAAATCTCCATGCACCTTGGATACCAAGATTGTTCTGAAAACTAAAAATAAAAACTCACCTCACGAGACATATGTTAAGGTCTTCATTCAAAAAGTGATTATATTAACTCTCACTGTAAATAACTAGTGTCTAGGCTCATAAAAGTCAGAATAAAAAATATGTTTGTCCAATTCTAATTACATGGACTCTCATGAGTCACAGGTATAAAAATAAGAATGCACATCAGATGAATAATTCGAAAGCCCTCCAGGAAAGAATTTCCGTATAAGCGAATATTGATAGCAAATGCATCGCATGCAAATTTTAAGAATGACAAATAGAATGTGTGTTCTGCCTGCAGAAACTATTTATCAAATCAGCACATAATTGAGGATACCAAATGACAAGAGAAATTTCTGAAACTATCTTTAATAAATATCTCTACCTTTATAGCTGGCTGGGGGGGGGAGGGGGTGTTGTGGATTCATGAATCTTTCTTTCTAGTGACTAGATGTGTTTGTCCTAAATTCAATGCAGCGTTTTTTTCTTCTTTTTTTGTCCTTGAAAAGAAAGATCCACATCAATCGGAGGACAAACGGTTGCTACAAGACATTTTATGGTACACAGTGCCCCCTAATGGATATAACACAGAAGGCTTTAAAAAGCCGCTGACATAATCTATAGGATCAATCCATTAATTTATCTTATAAGAGCTTATCCTGGCCATGAAAAGCCGGACACAAAATCCAAAAGTGCATGTGAAGAGATTCTGAATTCAACTGCGCAATATACAGTAAAACCTCTCTTATATCAGTGATATGAGTGGGGGGGACAACACTGGATCGTAAGCAGGATGTGAGGTATGCTGATTCATGGATTATTTATTTTTTTATTTATTTATGTTTGGATAGTGTCACTGGCTCTGTCCCGTTTTGCTGTCAGCGATCTGCAAGCACAGTGCCAGGTGCCTCCAAGCAGGAGGCAGACGCGAGAACAGAAAGAGAAAGCTGCTTACTATTTGCCATTTTAAAGGGTTTGCTATTTCACTTGGAAGGATTCTGGCATTTCATACCTATGAGCGGCTGATAGCCTTCTGTAGATAAAAGCTGAAACCTGCAGAGCACCTCTCCACCGAAACAAAGAATACTTTCCCATGGTGATCCTCAGTGCACTTCCAAAAACACAAAATGGTGTTAAGAGAATGCTATTTTTACATATTCTGTCTCATTCCAGTAGTTCTGTGTTAACGCTGGACAACACACCAATTTTGCATTCTAGTATAGCATGAAGCTTTTGTCCATTCTTAAAAAATGTAGCTATACTCAAGTTTGATAGCCTTTCTGTAGAACAAAATCGTTTCACAGGTTCCAATGGGATTTAATGTACTATATATTGTCTGTAATAATTTAGCCCGTTAATACCAGTATTAAATTTAAATTCGGATGACCTGTAAAGATCTTGAATAATATGCAATATACCCTTCATAATTTTTTTCTAGAGGTCCATCTTTTTGTTACAGTAAATGACATTTATTCTGTGAAAAAAATTCACTAAATCTATATTTAAAATGTTTATGACTTGCTTATCTGAAAAACAGTTTCATAACATGAACACAGACTGATTTCCCAAGAACAGACTTCACTCTGTCAAAAAAAGAGCAGAAAGCAAATGACTTCACCTGAAAAACAAAGATTTCTTGTCAGAACGGCAGTGTAATTGTACAACCAAGACAGCTTATCTCCTCCACACACTGTGTATGTGTCTCTAGGCTGTAACTGAAAAGTGTTCAATGATCTTCACTGTCTACTTATTCCCAAAACACAACTACTGCCCTCAAAAAATAAAACAACCTTAGGAAGATCTGAACACAAGGAAGCCATGCCGAAGCTGTGACACACGAAAGCACAGCTCTGAAAATTGATGTTCCTGAGTTTGTTTACTAAAATCAACTCCCTCTCCCAATTGGTACTGTCCAGGAAAATAAATGATCCAGTAGCGCAAGCCCAGCATGGTGTCAAAGTTAACTTAGTGCAGGTGGGAGATGTTTTAAATTGTGTTTTCAAAGGTCATGCTCTCGCTTCTCACAACTCCGCCTGTCACCTCGGTTTTGTACACAGAACCCGAGCTATTGATCCGGCCCCGCGGAACACGTCCTTTGGGCCGTCTGATGAAATCTCAGCATGTTAGCATGGAGACGATAGACTTTGAAGCAAAGTTTATGCTGTTGGGTGGGGGTCTGGGTTTGTAGCTGGAGGAGCATCACCTTGCCAGACAGGAAATTGTCTGTTGCCAGACACCAGCCAAAAGTTCCAAGAGCTTGATCAAGCTGATCCTGTCCGCCGTCTTTCCTATAAATCAAGACCAAGTCTTCAGGGTCCACACGCACATTTACACGAACGGCTTTCATTGCCGATTCGGTGTCTCGGGGCTATCGGCATGGTATTTTTGACTCAAGGTGAGGCATGTGCCTTTTCTTTCCCTCCATTTTCAAAAATATGCTGTTCCATGGGTGAACATAATAACACATAAATGAGGCACATGATTTGATTAAGGGCCAGGAATGTTTCATAGTTTCCACTTTTTCTCCCCCTTGACCTTTCCGAAGTGCATCACTGACACCACGGAATTGGAGTTTACTCACTGCGATGTTTTGAGAGATCTTTTAAACAGGTAAATGCCAACTTTATTTGGCAAGCACCATCAATAAAGAACTTATTGATTTTAGCTCTGTGATTCTCACTCTGTTCCCCCTGCAGAAATAAATTGGTCTTCAGGAGGGCATGCATCTATCATACATCAGGTCTAACTATGTTTGGAGATGAAAATAGGTACTGCTGCTGTGCTGAATTATAACAAAGTGTTTTTTCAATTGGTCAGGATTAGTATGCATCCCCGTATCTTAATTCCAAAGCTAGTTGTGATTTAGCTTTAAAAAAATGTTGCTTTGTTATAAGGTCCTTGACACTCAAAATATTTAGTGTCAAATATGTGCAAAAAATAAGATAGGGATTTATTTATATATAGTCATATATATTGTAACCAATATATTAATTCACAAAAACATACAATACAGTGTTTTGTTTAGGTATGGTTTTTATGCCAGAAATCATAGTGCGATGCAATGCAACTTTATTTGTATAGCGCATTTTCACAACATTACATTGTCTCAAAGCGCTTTACTCTGCCCACATAAGCCCCCAATGAGCAAGCCAGAGGTGACAGTGGCAAGGAAAAAGTCCCTAGAAGGAAGAAACCTTGGGAGGAACCAGACCCAAAGGGGGAGCCCATCCTCAAGGGGCCAGCAGAGGAGTCAACTGGACAAAAAAAAAAGACAAAATCTACATTTATTTAGTACTGGTGCTGAAATTTCTGTCTCTATGCAGGGGGAGACAGGTGCTGACATGTAGGTGCTTGATTCTGCTTCTGGTGGCAAGATGAATAGTGGGCGGGCTGGCAGGAATCACGTAGGCCAGTCCCATAACTATTCACTTAGTGACAAAATCACACTACAGACTCAACTACAAATGTTTTCAGTTCTTAAATGATCCAATGTATTACTAAGACCAGACAAAGAGAAAGAAAAATGTCTCAACCACACTTTTTGTCTGATTTATCTAACCACGCACACAACTACCTGCCGAACACAATCATTTTATCGTACTGTATTGCTCCCTGTGAATGCTGAATGAGTGGGCCTGAGTTCCACCCAACAGTACCACTGCGGTAGATACCACAGAATGAGGCTAGAGTGTTATGTAGATCGTCTTTTCAACAGTGTCATTGTATTTTGTGTCATTATATGTTGTGCAAGTTTTCATTTGTCCCGTGCAACTTGCATTTTTGGTTTACAGATTTCTGTTACTTGCTCTGCCTTGGAATCTTGGCTTGGTTTTGTAAATTGCCTTTTACTCAGGACTCATTCATGGTTGAGATGGTCTTGTATAAAAACTCAATTCTTTTTGCCAGAAAAAATATCTAATCCCGTCAAAGATCAGCTGTTTCACCTATACAAAGCATCAACAATACAGTTAACAAAAAGCTACTGTTGACCAGACAGAATGGAATTCACTGCCCTGTATCCCTTTTGACTGGCAAATCATTAAATGATTTGACGTATGCTGTGATGAATTAGTCAACTACTGTATATACTACATTTAGCATGATGACTGGCTACAAATGCAGGGTGCCCTTGAGTTCTTATGTTACACTGTAATACATTCCTCATTATATTTCGGCTGGGTGACTCGGGTACTTATCATTACTTTTATTTTCATCTGTCATGTACCTCTTGGCTTAATGCATGTTACTTCTTTGGAGACTGTAGTTTAAGGTTAACTTCTTTAGACTTAGAAATATTTTTCCCTTATCACCTTCCTAGCTATTCATAACAAGCATAAGCTACATCATCTTTAATCTAAAAAAGCCTTGATCTCGAATTTTTGAATTGAATATTACATTCTCAACAAACAAGTTTATGTAATGGTCAATGGAGTATATATAATGCAAGTAAAAGTAAGGGTTTCACTTTCTTGTGAATACAGCATGAGAGTTGCATTTTTGTGCAAAAATGAATACAGTCATTAATTTTCGGGGTGACTATTCTGACACCCTATTCTACTGTCACATTAGCTAGCAGTAATAATTTAAAATAGGTATGCTATGAAGTTTATATATAATTACGGGTCTGAATATGAGCTGCTATATGACAGCAATAGGTGCTTACGTACTTCAGTCAGTACTGTCATAAAAATCATTTGAAATAGGCGTTTCTCATGTTAAAAGTGTCACCAAAATATATTTAGAGTGCGATGTTTCAAAGATGTTATTCCATGACAATAATAGGGTTCATGTGTCAGTGCCTTGTGCAAAGAACTTATTACATAGTGATTTGTTTTCAAGCAGTCCAAATTCATCCATCCATCCATTTTCCTACCCACTTTTCCTGTACAGGGTCGTGGGGGGTCCGGAGCCTATCCCGGAAGCAACGGGCACGAGGCAGGGAACAACCCAGTAT
>JAODKL010000002.1:21468946-21480045 GCA_026780765.1 Petrocephalus schoutedeni | reverse complement strand
CACATGGAACTGGGCCGGATTCGAACCCTGGTCCCAGAGGTGTGAGGCGGCAGCGCTACCCACTGCGCCACCGTGCCACACGCAGTCCAAATTATTACTTAAAATTAAATTTTTCTTCTTCTGTGCAGGCATAAAAATATTACAACATCACTGTGTATTGATTAATAGCAGCATGTAAAAATTTCAGAATATTACGAATAGGAAAATGATACATTGATCACAGTGTACAAGAGAGCTCATTTTGCAAAATAAAGCTTGTTGTCAATGCTCGGAAAATGTGAGCTCACCCTGCTTTTTGTTTGTGTGGCCCACACATTTTCAATTCAACTTCTCTTCAGTCACACCACAGATACCCTTGAAACCGGGACCTGAATAAACTGAATGGGAGAAACAGCACACAGATCATTTACAGCTTCAACCAGCATCCCACGTTCATTTATTAATCAACAGACTGATACTGCTTGAACCTCATAAGTAGGTAATTTTGTCCTTCACCCTGTTGTATACTAATGAAGTATTTGAGAGCTTTACATATATAGGCACACATACATGACGAAGCAATATTCATGAAACATCACTCCTGGATTAATATATAACAAAAACTAACCCACTAACAAAGTTACATTTTCATTTTAGGGAAAAGTTTAGAATGCAGAACTTGTGTTTTTGGGATGGTACAGTACCACAAGACGATGGACATGTGAATGTGTGTAATGTTCCAATACTGATACACAGTATGGCTTATACAGACAAATTGCACGCATGAATAATTATTGTGAGGATGCAGTGCTATAATTGATTCACTATTTTGTTCATTTGTTATTTGTTCATCAAAGCACTCAGTATGAAGTGCTGTCACTGGCAAGCTAACCCTTAACCCTACTCTGCATATGTGCAATTTGCAGGTTTCCTCCGGGTAACTCTGGTTTGCTTCCTGCACAAGAAAGACTTGCATTCAAACTGATTGGCGTCTCTTAATTGCCCACTGTGTGTGCCTTCTGGCAGGCAGGCTGTCAGGACCAGTCCCTGGCTGGCCAGCAGGTGTCGCTGGCCACCCTGTTCCTATTGTTTGCGTTGTTTGTGATTATGACCCTCACCTGTGTCTTGTCGTTCCCGACCCAGGGGTTTGGTTGATTGTAATTGGCCCACACCTGTCCCTCGTCTTACCCTCATTACCTGTGTATATATGTGCCTGCCCTTGCCCTTACTCACGTGGTCATCTTGTGTTTGCTGTTCTCTGTGTTGTTCCCTGCCTTTGCTTTGCTGGGTTCCCCCCCCCCCCCCCTTTTTTATTTTCTTTTATCTCTTGTGGCCTTTTTGAGGTTTAACTCCTGGTTTGTGAACCACAATGCGGATCGTTTTGTCCGAGGGGGAACTCCTACCCAGGAGAGCTGCATTGAGATTTTAGGGGCCCTGAAAGCAAATCAGCTGCTTCCGTGGGCTTAGCCTATGTGCATCTTTGTTATAGGAAGGTTGCTGGTTTGTGCCCCAGCCAGGTAGTCTCTTGTCCTTGGGCTGTTGATGAAGGCCTTTATCCTGCCCCTGTCAGGGTGCTGCATGCTGGCTGACCTTGTGATATGACCCCCCCCCCCATCAAAGCATCCATTTTCCATTACCACTTGTCCTATTCAGGGTCCCGGGGATTCCAGAACATATACTGAAGGTTGGGCAGGAAGTCTGACGCCAAACCATTACAGGGCACACTCACACACAGGGGCAGTTTGGTAACTCCAGTTCACCTTGGCTGGACTATGGAGGGTAGTAACCCCTGTGGCAACACGCGTCTTATTACACACCATGTTGCAGTTGGTGGAAACATAATTTGGCCGCCTGGTACTGGTTTCATTTACAACTTAAAGCAGAAAAACATCAAATTTGGCCTGTGGATAAAAACGGCACGTTTGAATCTCCTCATGAATAAGTGCCTCGACATACTTGCTGTAATTACCAATGAGCTTACTGCCGCTTTCCACAGGACACTTTCCCCTCACTGCAACTGTGAAAGGTTGTGAAATCCCAGTGCTGTTTTCCTTGGGATGCGCACCAGGATCGGACCACTCCGGAACAGTAAAATGGAGTTTCTGAAAATCTTCACCCTGGATGGAGTGTTACGAAAAGTTCAGTTTTCAGTGATATAAAACTGTTTGCGTGTGGGGGCGAAAGGCCAAAACGCAAAGAAAAAGTTATGTCTTAAAAAAAATATCCCTCTTTATAACTTCAGTTTATTGCTTCAGTTCATTGAGGTTTGCGGGCATTCGTTTATGCACAGCTCTCTTAAGGTCACACCACAGCATTTCAATCGGGTTCGGTTCTGGACTTTGACTGGGCCATTGCATCACTTTGATTCTTTTCCTTTTGAGCCATTCTGTTGTAGATTTGCTGGTGTGCTTAGGATCAGTGCCTTGTTGCATGACTCCATTTCAGCCAAGCTTTAGCTGTTGGACAGATGGCCTCTCATTTCACTCTACAATACATTGGTATACATAACCCCAATAACCTACTGTAATGAGTGCAAGGTGCCCAGATCCTGTAGCTGCAAAACAAGCCAAAAACATCACCTCCACCACCACGCATGACAGTTGGTATGGGGTGTTTCTGTAAATATGCTATGTTTCCTTTTCGCCAAATGTGGCGCTGTGCATTATGGCCAAACATTTCCACTTTGGTCTCATCTGTCCATAGGATACTGCTCCAGTCTTGTGGTTTGTTCAGATGTAACAAATGCCATGCTGCCATGCTATTTTTAGAGGGAAGCGGATTTCTCCTGGAAACCCTTCCAAACAAGCGATACTTGTTCAGTGTTTTTCTAATTGTACCATCAGGAACTTAACATTTAACATGCTAACAGAAGCCTGTAGAGTCTGAGATGTAGCTCTTGGTTTTTTTTCTGCAATTTCTCTGAGCATCGCACAGTCTGACCTTGGGGTGGATTTGCTGGAACATCCACTCCTGGAAATATTGGCAACCATCTTAAATGTTTTCCACTTGTGAATAATCTTTCTTAGTGTAGAATGATGGACTTCAAATTGTTTGGAAGTGGCCTTATAACCCTTCCCAGAATGATGGGCAGCAAGAATTGCTTCTCTAAGATCATTGCTGATGCCTTTCCTCCTTGGCATTGTGTTAATACACACCTGAATGCTCCAGACCAGCAACCTGCCAAACTTCTGCTTTTATAAAGGTGGTCGTGTTTGCTGTGCATTTGATTAGCAGCACCTGGCTGCTACTTACCCTCTTAATTCCTATGAAAGCAATTTTTCACACACTGCGTCTGCATTTTGGTTTAGTTTTTGCTAAATAAGTAAGGACATGGTGTGATATGTCGTGTTGTTGTTCATATGAGGTTGTATTTACCTAATTGTATAGCATTCTAAGGACCAGATGATATTTTGTCCTGATATGCAAAAAAAAAGTTGAACTGAATGATTGTATATGTAAGTCATATTAATGTTAATCGAACAGTTAACTGATAAAATCCACAAGTAATTAAACTAACAAATAAATCAGAAAAAAATGAATAAATGAATGAATGAAGGTGGATAAAAAGAACAGCAGCTAGGGCAATGTGTGGCTTTTTGGGCTAGAAATCTGTGCCTGTGTCTGGAAGGTTTGAATACCGTGACCCAGTAGAGGATCATAAGTAATCACTGTTGTGCGCTTAAGCAAGACACTTAACCCCAATAACCTATTATAAATATAATAAAAGAAATGAAATTGCAGGTATGTGGTACAATGTTGATCAAAATGTCCGTCAAAATTTGAAATAGGGTTGACCCCTGCCATGCACTCTGAACCCTAGTTTCATGCAAATAAGAATTCCTATGTACCTGTATTCATACTTGTACAAATGACGTAGGTGTCTTTCAAAAGTACATTTGTCGTCTACATTTCCAGTAGGGGGAGCCAAAGTACAGCATTAGAGACGTTTTTCCCTTATTTTCCTCAGTGGTGGGTTTTGTCAAAATAATTACTTGAGCAGTCAAAAGTTTCAACAAACCTACTGAAAATCATCTGCTTTTCAACAAGGTAGTGCCTCTAAGCATACCTCAAGGTTATGTGGTAAGTATTATCTTACACTTATGTAGTAAGTGAACAAGGAAATAGATGGAGAGCTGTGAAAGGTGTCCTGGCCCACAATCCCCCCCGACCTAAACCCTAAAAATTTGCTTTGGGATGAGTTGGATCAAAGAGTAAGAGCAAGCTAGCCAGCTTCTGCCCTGCACTTGTGGAAACTCCTTCAGGACTGTTGGAGAAGCACTCCAGGTGGCTACATCTGGAAGCTGGTTTCTAGAATGCCAAGAGTCTGCAATGCTGTCATCGAAGCAAAAGGGGGCTATTTTAAAGAATCTAAAATTCGAGAAAATTTTGATGTTGAATAATTTTCTTGGTGGTTGCAGTATTTGATACTTATTACGTAATTGCCTTGAGGCCTTTTACTATAAGGTAAATAACATAGCTAAAAAGGAGAAAAAAGCATTAAAAGCTGGCGTGTCCGAACTTTTGACTCGTACTATACTGAACAATTTCTTCCTGTCAACTTGTCAATGTGTTAAAACACACAGCAGAAGGTTGCCTTGTAGCATGTTTACATTGTGCCTGTACTGCAGATGGACAAAGGATGGTGCTTTGTGCAGTGCTGCCGAGGTGCACGTACACCTTACCCAGGCACAACGGGATCACCTCAGGTAATGAGATGAAGGAAAAGTGAACTCGGAATGCAAACAGTTTATTCCTCACTGACAAGATAGGTGATCTGAGGTTCGATATAGGCAGGGAACCATGAAAAAAGTACTTTTATGACGCACTCGTTCCATGTGACTTCATGTGCTGAAAACAAAATCCGTGTTCCCTTTCTGCGTGCCATTTGTTTATTTGTTTGTTTGTTTTTACACCGGTTTATGGGTTTACTAGGATTAATCCGACAAACAGCATGGGCTTCTGTGCTGCAAACACGCTCCTTCACATGTAGCGTGCAATGACCTGCTGCTCTCACAGTGGCAGTTTAAAGTACTTCTCCTGTGAACTGTCAGGACTTGAAAAACAAGCACATATAGGCTCAAAGGCCCAGCATCATAAGGTTAATGGGAACAGAACAGTGTATTCCCATAGGGTATCAAGTATCATCCTCCTCAGTGTGGCTGAGCACAAGACTAGAAGTAAGGACTTTATTGGTGCGGCAATGGGGTAAAAGTTTTCCAGCCAGGGGAGGGGGTCCCCCTCAGTATACTTTGCTGGGGGGGATGGGGGGTTGAGGTGTCCCCCCAGGTACGTTTTGCTGATTGTGATCGAGTTGGACATATACCATGACTGACTGATCGCTCTGGTTTACAGAATGAAAAGTATTATATTCATTTTTGTTGAAGAGTGATGACTGGGGTGGCCAGTTATTTATTGGGGGGGGGGGGCTTGGCCATTCTAGGTCACCCCTTAAGTCCTGCTCAGGATCAGTGGTTGGAATATGGATGGATGGATATTCATTTTGATGTTAGAAAATAATTTTGGAATTAAGACAAACAATGTCATTTAACAAAAGGGCTATATTGTGCGATAGCCAAATGATGTATGTAAAATGTAAAAGAAACGTAAAAGTGCTCAGGTTTTCCTTTTGAATCAGCTCCTAATATTCTGCATTTCATGTTCCCAATGCTACGCCTGGCAAAGCCGGTGAAAAATAGAACAGTGCTTTGTGATTGACATAAAGTTTATCTTATAAGTTTGTGCCTACCATAAAACTGCTAAACAGTAACATAAGTACTGTATTTTTTCCTGTAATAATGATAATCCATTGCACATTCTTTGTGAAATACATGCAATGCATGGTTCTGAGTGTTTGCTTAAAATGTTCGTGTAAATTGATTTGGGTCCAAAATTAATGTGAAGTCATAGCTGAGTGGCCTGTTCAGTGTTCGATGTTCCCTCTCAGTTTTGTTTGGATAATCCTGCCACCGGTTGCTCACTTGCACGATCCTTAGTTCTGATTTGAACAGCTTGGAAGTCATTTTGATGCATGATAAGTCGTTGTGCAAACAAACTCCTCTGCTAAGTGGGTGAATCGTTTATATAAAGACCTCCTCAGCCCCAGTCTGTACAAACAGCTGTATGCAATATTAATTGGTATTTAACTTTAAGGGATGAACGGAATGCAGTCCAGTAAAGCAGCAGTAAAGCATGAAAACATATGAAGACCAGTTGCATACAGACCGAGTACAGTTTGTTCTGAATATTCAGGACACAATTTGTAAAAAGTTTACTTGTTTTACAATGAAAGTGTTTTAAACACTCGTCTCAGCTACATTATGATGTGCTATTTATAAAATGAATATTGTCAGGGAGAGTGTGAATTTTTTAAATCTTTATTATAATCCATCTCAAAACTGTCTAACATCGCAACCAAAGAAATAACCCTTCAATGAACATTGGTTAAAATTATGTCAGACAGGGCTGCTGAGGGACAGGACATTCATACCTTTTCATTTTATTTACTACTTTTGTTGTTTTGTTTTAGTTATTCTTCCCTAATTAGTATTGGAGGCACATTCTAGCTTGTAAATAACAGGGTAGTCTGCATCATAATACAGTAATCAGTACCATACTGAATATAATACTGTATCAGTAATCAATGCGGTATGCCTTTTATTGTGGGATAAAAACAGTATTGATTATACATCCATGTACATCCATCTTCAAACCAGTAATCCTGGTCATGGGGGGACTATCCCAGGCAGCCGAGGACATAAGTCCGGTGTTTGCCCTAAATGCCAGTCACATGCAACCACAGACAGTCAAAGGTCGGCCTAACTGCATGTCTCTGGACTGCATGGGAAAACCAGAGTATGTGGGTTAAACCCATGCAACACATAAAGAATATGCAAATACCACATCCACAGAGCAGAGGTGGGATTTGAACCCACAGCCATGTAGGTATAAGATAAAAGGGCTGTGCATTGAGTTGCCATGCTGTCCTTCGACTGCCTTTAAAATTTTTTATTTGGAACTGAGAGCTGATCTCGATGGGCATAGCTCAGCAGGTTAGGATGCTTGTCCCCATGACTGGAAGGTAACTGGTTCAAATCCTGTATTTGTATGACTGTTTGGCCCTTAATTCCTCCAGAGACTGGCTAGTACAGCTTTCTCCATAGTGCATTGCTCTGGATGAACGCACCTAATGAATTTAATGTCTATTAGCTAACTATTGGAACAGGGTGATTCAACATTTAGTTTTTTTTTGCATTCATTCGATTAACTCATGCATCTTGCTGTAAACTATATAAAGACTACTTAAAGGCTTTTTTGGATCGCGTCCAGGTGTAAGTATTGGAGAATTGGGGAAATGATCTTTACTTCATACAGATGGTATTTGAAAGTATTATGTTCAAATGGGTTATTCCAGTTTAAGCAAATGAAAGCATTTGAATCAGTCCGCTACACTAAATTTAACTTCGCCTGTGCAGATTTGTAAGCAGTTAAATTGAGGATGGTGCTCAGTGTATGCTGGGATGAGTCACATGGTTTCCCAGACATTCTGTGTGGTGTTTTGTTTGGCAGGCAGCCATATCAGTATACATTTTTTTTCTGACAGAGGGCACTGTTTAAATCACAACCAGCAAATAATTAGCTTGTTGTAGAAACATAAGCTTAGCATAAACATAAATACATATATACTTTCGTAGCATTTATTGAATAGACATATATATTCAACAAATATACATGTAAGTACAGGCCGCTCCCAGGTTACAAATGCGATCTGTTCCCTAAGCTTGTCTTTCACTGGAATTTGTAGGTAAGTCAGAAAACTAATACTGGGTGGAGTGATGGTTTTGAGACTAGGGATTTGTGCCAGCAATTAGAAGGTACTCCAGCCACCGGAAAATCTTCACACTCGTCAGCTCCATCTGGACAGTGTGGTGCTGACGTATCACCCACTGCATAGCTGCACCCAGGTTCTCATCCCTGAGGTGGGTGTGCGTGGCAACATGCTGTATCAGGACATCCTTCTTACCCCTCTCTCGGGAAAATAATCATACAATAACTACATATGGTACTGTACCTTTAGCCACACAATGAACGCAGTGTGTGTGTTGAGTTACAGTTGAGGCCCAAATTATTATCATCCCTTATGAAATTAGACAACACTTGATTTCTCCATGAAAATGACCATTAACAACAAGTGTTTATTTTCGAAACAAACAAACAATGTCCCCTAAGTTTAATTAGGATATTTTATTGATAAACCAAGTTGAAACAAGAAAGGGCAAAAATGAGACATCCAAAATTATTAGCCCCCTGGCCATTAATAGTCAATAGTGTACCCTTTCTGAGCCACAACTGACAACAATCTCTTAGAGTAGTTCTTTACTTGGTTGGCACAGGTCTCCTGAGGGATTTTGACCCATTCTTCCATTGCAAAGTGTTCTAGCTGGTCCAAATTGCATGGTTTCTGAGCATGGACATTCACTTTGAGCACCCGCCACAGATTCTCAATAGGATTGTGGTCTGGGCACTGTGCGGGCCACTCTAGGATCTTGGTTTTGGTATCCTTGAGGAACTGTTGGACTAATTTCGATGTATGCTTTGGGTCATTGTCTTGCTGGAAGACCCAGCGACGACCTAAGCCTAGACTACGAGCAGATTTCTGCACATACTCCATTAAAATGTTAACAATTTTCTTTTATCATAATGCCATGCACCCAAACAAGGCTCCCTGTTCCTGAGGCTGCACAACAGCCCCACAGCATGATGCTCCCACCACTATGTTTAACTGTGTTCCTATGGTTGAAGGCCTCTCCCTTTCTTCGCCAAACATAAGCAACATCCATGTGCCCAAACAGTTCCAGTCTAGTCTCATCAGACCAAAGCACAGACTTCCAAAACTCAGCTTTACCTTTCAAATATTCACGGGCAAACCTCAGTCGGGCTGTGATATGCCACTCTTTGAGTAAAGGGGTTCTTCTGGGACGATGGCCCAGAAGCCCACCATGATGAACTGTGTTCCTTGAAACATCGACTCCTGAAGAGGCCAGGTTAGCAACAATCATCTTGGCTGATGTCTGGGGCTTCTTGCCGACATCTCTGACTATTTTTCTCTCCAGAGTTTGTTGCTTACAGAATTCGTCTCCTTGTACTTGGCAATGATGCGACGTACAGCAGTTCTAGACACTGTGAGCTCCAGATTGATTTCCTTTGTCTTTGGCATAGTGAGAAACAGCAGTCCCTCTCATGTGTTCAAGTGCCCTGTTCCTTGGAGTATTTTATGCTGATTGAATGTTGTTAGGAAGCAAATTGACTGCAACGCTAATTGGTTAAAATACTGTAGGTGTGTTTTGAAAGCAAACATTCACATGGGGCTAATATTTGTGACCACCCCATTTTTTACTGTATTTGATATAAAGCAAGCCTAAAAATGTATTTTATATTACAAAATGTACCAAAAGCTACTAAATAGCACTGGTGAATGTTTGATTATATCAAGTTTCATCAATGCTGCAAACATTGGGAAGAAGTTTAGGAAAAATTTCCAGAATTTCTGGGGGGCTAATAATTTTGCCCTCAACTGTAAACGTTTTCACGAGTGTCACAAAGAAATGCACACATTTCTTATTACGAGCCATTGTATGTATATTTTTAATATAACAGGCTATATGGTAGTCCATTCGTGAGTATGAGTTGTCGGTAAGTTGGATGTTCTTAACCCAAAGACTGCCTGGAACATCTCCCTTAAGCAGTCCTACCCATAATGTGCATATAAATACCATCATATATCTTAATCCAAAGGTAAATCTGCTATGATTATAAACAGTTATAAATGTTTCAGGATTGGGTCCTTGCTTTTAGCATTCATAAGAAGCTAAAGCTTGTGACTGTGTGTTTGGATGGTACATCTGAGCAGTAGTGCAGTCAATAAATAATACTAATGACTACATTGAAATTGCATGTCTACATATAAACCTCTCATAACATTGACTTGAGTATACCTCTGATCCATTGAAGGATCATATAACCTACACATAGTATTGTGCAAAAGTCTTAGGCAGCCAAGAAAATGTTTAAAGCTATTTCTCTGAGTCGTAAGTATATCTGCTCAGAAAAAGAACAATTCATCATTGGAATATATGCAAATTGACAGTGACACGATAAACAATAACAAGCATTTCCAAGAAGTTATCTAGCTGGCTGGCTAGAAAAACATTATATTTTACCACCAGCTCAATTAATGAATTTAAATAATTAAATAATTCAATGATGTGTTCATTCGTCGAACAAAGCGTGTTAGTGGTCCACTCAAAAAATACACTTGTGTAAGTACTTGGGTGACTTTGCAATAGCTAAGCTAAGACACTTTAACAGACATAATATTAAAGTTTTACACTAGTTTGAAGATCATTTAAACATCATTTTCTTTGACTGCCTGAGACTTCTGCGGTGTTGTATGTTTAAACTTCTAATCACATGCAAGTTGGTATGATGGCTTAGTGGGCTGAACCGTCACACCTCCAATTCTTGGTCCTGGCTCTGTGGGTGAGCATCCCGTCCATGGTGTCCTCATGCTTTATGCTTTCTGGGACAGGCTCCTGGCTCATTGTAGCCCTATGATGGATGGATGGATGGATGGATGGATGGATGGATGGGTGATCATGACCATCTGCTAAAACAGCTGGGTTTTGGAAAGATACAGCTTCTTTCTAGAGATTGGCCCCAACTTATGCCTGGGTTCTGTTCCAACAGGTTGTATGTCGACATGGCCACATGTCAGAATAGAATAATCACATTGATTTTTCGGTGTGAGAATGAATCTGGGAGATGGTTATGAGGCTTGGATAGACAGTACTTACCTGCAGCAGCTATCATATAGTACCCACTAATAAGTGTAGTACAGCCACCCAAAACTTATTTTTCATTTTTACATATGATCCTCATCTTGGGGCGTCACAGTGGGGCGGTAGTTGGCACTGTTGTTTCCCACTTCTGGGACCCGGGTTCAAGTCTCAGCCATGCTTCTATGTGTGTGGAGTTGGCATGTTCTCCTTGTCACGCTCTGTCATGTATTCCTGTTGTGCCACGCCCCTTGTTACCCACGTGAGTGTTTCCCGATCGTTTCCTGA
>JAODKL010000002.1:21456351-21468846 GCA_026780765.1 Petrocephalus schoutedeni | reverse complement strand
GTGTTTCCACGGAAATAAAGCCTGTTTTCTGAACCGCCTGCAATTATGGGTCGTCGATCCCGCCACGGACGTGACACTCCTCGTGTCACTGTGGGGTTTCCTCCATGTACTCTGGTTTCCCCCCACAGTCCAAAAACATGCTGAGGTTAATCAGAGTTAGCAAATTGTCCATAGGTGCTCATGTGTGAGTGAATGGCGTGTGAGTGTGCCCTGTGATGAGTTGGCGCCTCATCCTTGGTTGTTCTCTACCTTGTGCCCATAGGCTCTGAAACCCCTGCAACGCTGAATAGGGCAACCAGATACAGAAAATGGAAGGTTAAGTTCATTTAATTCAAAAAAGAAATCAGTAATATCTGTGAGTCGTTGTAAAGTTGCGTAGGTTAGAAGTCGAGGACAGTCTGTACTATGTAATGAAAAGCCATTCACCCACACTGAAATGGCACCAAAGAAGCATGTAAATCAGGTCAGTCATCATTTTATAAAACCAAATTCCAAATAATGGAGCCTTCAGTCTAACACTATCTAAGACATCAGAATAACTTTCAATGCGCCATTAAAACCTGTGTTGGATTTTTCAGGCAAACATATTTTTTCATTATAAAGAGATTCTATGCCAGATTGGTTTATGATTAGCTCCACGACTTAGTCTCTTAAAGTAACTTGTTTTCAAGTTAGGATAATTCTGGATGCATCTTCATCATCATCATCATCATTATTTTTTTTATTGCTACTATTTATGTTGTCACTGGTATTATATTGCTGTTGTTCATTTTGTTTTTCAAGTCTGCAGACGTGGTTGCATCACAGCCATTCACTTGCATAACTGGAGTCCACATGAGATAAGGCCTATGACGCTTTTAAGGAGGCTATCAGTGGTCATCTCATAATTTCTGCTAGGTTCACTGGTCTTTTGTGCTTTAGATGAAAGACTGCCATGTCTTGGTATACTAACTTGTTCATAGAAAAAGTTTGGGGATGGCCCCTTCCTGTTCCAACATGACTGTGTACCAGTGCACAAAGGAAGGTTTATGAAGACATGGATGAGCGAGTTTGGTGTGGACGAACTTCAACCTGATAGGACACCTTTAGGATGAATTAGAGTGGAGACTGCGAGCCAGGCCTTCTCGTCCAACATCAGTGCCTGACTACACAAATGCTGTCCTGGATGAATGGTCAAAAATTCCCATAAACACACTCCTAAACCTTGTGGAAAGCCTTCCCAGGAGAGTTGAAGCTCTTTTAAGGATTTGCCAAATCCATACTAAAGCCTGTGTATCATCAACGGGATGTCATTAAAGTTAATGTGCATGTAAAGACAGAATTTTCATCGCTGAGAAAAGTATACCTAAGCAAGCCAGTTTTACCTGGGTTGACCTTTGTGCATACCTACCCGCCCCCCCCCAACTACAATTAACATACTTTATTCTTGTGTTTTTCTCCGCACATGATGAAGAGATATCATAAGTGCGTCAGAAACAAGAAACTGAACAGCGTTTGGTAGTCCTGGGCCACTTCTATTGAGCCGTTTAATGGGAATTTAACAAACATTTTGTCATGTATGATCTTGAGTATTGAAATACTCAATTCTCAATCAATACACAATCGTGAAATTCTGTTTAGGGACTGGGTGTTGAATTTCTGCTACTGGCCAGAATTATAGGGCAGTCTTATACATGCATGGTGATACTTGGGCAGACAACCTATGAGCTCCCACTGGGCCTTTCTTACAATTTCAATATACCAACTTTTGGTGGCATCCATAGTAACATCCATAGTAACTTGCAACTTCTTGGAACTGAGAAAATGTAGCTATTTCCATGCTAACATGCAATTATGTTTTCAAATATCGCTGTGGCTGCAATTTTGACCCCAAAACCCTTATAATTAATCATAAACTCAGAATGAATATTACGTATATATCCTACATCTTGTGACTGAGCTGAACCAGTGTTGTAAATCTGCATGCCAAAATATAATGCCTGAAAAATCAGAATACCTTCATGTATTTAATTTTCATTGTTCTACTGTCCACTGGTTCCACTGGTGCTCTGTGCATGTAACCTTGCACATGGTGGGCTGTGAACACTGGTCTATCAGATGTTCGTGCAGTGTTTTGTTTTTGCATGCTTTGCGTGCCCAAGTGTACGGAACATTTTGTTTTTTTTTTTTTTCTTTTTTTTTTTCCTTTTTTTTTCATTGGTAGAGCAGAAAAAAAAACGTTAGTATATGACACTGCCTGTCTGAGCCTGATTATTATGTTACAAAAGAGGAAGGCTCGTGTAAGGAGCCATCACGCCACTCCCAAAGGCCCCAGGGCAGGTGAGGCAGACAGGAGCCTCTTCACAATAAGCCGCGCCAGCCAGTGTTCCGAAGGGTACATTTGCAAATGTGCCACACCTGCAGCAGCACGCAAACTGGCCAGGCCGCCTGCCAGGACCTTGTATGCCTGGCTCAGAACAGCGGGGAAGCCAGCCAAACTCTCTTCCTCAAACAGACCAACATTTCTGGGTCATTTTCCTCTTCCGTTCTCTTCAGTCTGGTTCCTTACAAACTTGTTATGGGGGGCTTTCTAAGCCGGCTTCATGCAGGGTAGAGTTCTGCGCTCATGTGTGGCTGGCTCACCCTGCTGCCTGTCCCCATGGTTTCTTTATAGTATGCTGCTTTGGACAAAAGTCTCTGCTGAAAAATAAATAATAAAATAACCAACTGTTATGCAGAAAGTCCAATTTAAACTTAAATGACACATTTATTGATCCATGTGAACGATCCCATCTTGTACTCCCTGATACACATGTAGGTGAGGGCAAGCTTGGCAGTGAAGAGCAGCCAACTGCAGCCGTACCCATGGAGCTGGGGGTTAAGGGCTTTGCTCAAGGGCCCACAGATATGACCATTCTGCCAAAGCCAGGCTCAAACCAGCAACCTTACAATCACCGGCACAGAGGCTGAGACACATAGCCCCCTACATAAATAGCTAACATTGAGAGCACAGTTGATCTGAATGTTAACTTTACAGGGTTGACAACTTTGGTCAGCCGACTGCCATGAGATCTTCAATTTGATATAAGTCTGCACACACATGTACACGCATTTGCATTCAAGACACAAATACACACGTATTTACGTGTATGTAACAGTTTTATTATCTTGAAAATAGTATGTAGGGTTTCCAAAGTACCCCAGCGCTTTTGATGTTGCTAATTTTAGATTTATTATGGAATGATATAGATTTGTTGTGTCAGCGTGAGAGTCTAACAGCGGGAGTATCACGCCAGATGTGTCAGCGTTGGCAACCCTGACTTCACCTTTAGCTAAGCAGTTACCTATTTGTTCTTTTGTATGAACGCTGAGAATGACTTAATTTAAACTGGTGCAACCAGAACTGGAAGATGAGGTGGATAGCAAAAATACATTCTCACTACGTTATGTACATTATGTATGTACATGCCTGTATATTATTTCTAAACACCTTTTTCCCAGTTTTGCCAGTCAGACCCTTAGCTACTATTTGAATACTTCAAATTAATTGAATTTTTATCATTGTGCTTTTGCAATTTAACAAGTCTACCATCAACTTTCTTTAAGCCACAGAAATGGAGAAGCACATAGGTGCTATGTGCTAAACACATCCCTGCCTGAATTGATTCCACAGGCACGGTGCGTAGTGCATGCCACTGATTGGCATCCTCTGGATTGGCACATTTAGCAGTATTCAAAGGCTCACAGAAGATGTCAACATGTTGTTCAATCACCGCATTCAAATGGAGATTGTGTTCCTGGCAAAGTTGCCAAAATGTATGAAATATCATGCCCTATCATGCTCAGGAAAATGATCATTTGTTATTATACATTAGTGAATGACTCATGAACTGAGCACCAATTGTGTATGTACATGTACAAGTGCAACAATGTAATAGCTGAAGCAGTTTTATACGATTTGCGTTTTGACACTGTTACACTGTTGTCTTATCTAAGTGCACTCTCATCAGGAAATCGCCTGTCAGTTATTTATGTTTAAGCAGCTATTTACAGTTAAAAACAGCAACATCAGCAATGCTATGCACTTTTTTGTGTACAATTTGTATATTATGTTTAGTTAGTTTCGATTATTTCTAACAGTTGCATGTCTGCACTGTGTAAATAACTGTAGGAACAGGGTAGCACCAAAGACAAACATTATGCCAATGAATTATGAATGAAGACTGTAGAATATTAGCTGTTGGAAAAATTACTATGAAACAAAAAGATAAAAATAAGTTTCAAAATTGTAAATTTTTTCTGGGGTCACATGGTATGTTCAAATGTTGTTATGTTTTAATTGTGTCTGGTATGGGACTTTTTATAAGACATCAACTGACATAACTGACATTAACCAACAGACAAATCTACTCTAGGAAAAGAAAAACTGCATGAAAATATGTCTGCTTCATTGACTGAGACTGAAAAGGTGAGAAAATCTCCTTCCTTGGGGCATTTGTGTAACTCACACTTAAATACAGAGTACCCCATATATGCTTGTAGCTGCAAATTACATCACTTCCTCTCCCATTGTTTACTGTCCAAAAGCTGTTATTATGTCTGTTTTGTTTTTAATTATGCTTGACTGGTACTCAGAACAGCACGTCCTGGGACCCCACAGAGCCCTTGGAAGGATTTGTCGTGCTGGACAAAAGCAAGTCCACAGCGAGCCAGTAGTTGGCAGCACATTCTAAGCGACAGATGGCAGCACAGGAAATCCTAGCAGCCACACTACGTCACACACCAGCAATCCCTCAGCAGAGTGTGTTCTTCTCTCACACGCGTGCTGCATTTTGCGTACCAGTCCTGGTGGACATGGGAACTAGAATATGCACATTTTGCTGCAGATATGCAAACATTCCTTTTCAAGACAAAATGGAAATGTTCTGTTCTGGAAATGTTGATACATTTCTGGGGCTCTCAAATGGCGACCTCAAAAGCATGAAAGCTGATGTCATTCTTACTGGCTGGCCCACTTGACCTTTCTGCCTTTAGTCTTTCACCTTGTTCCTTTTCTTATGTAACAGACTGATGTCCAACTCCACCAACTGGCAGAAGCAGGAGATGTTCATATGCATTAATAATAATTGAATGGCATAGAAGACATGCACTCTCTATGACACACAAAAACAAATAGATATAAACAGACAGTCACATTTTCGGCAAATTGGTGGTTTAGGTTTATAAAGCTAACACCAACCAAGGGGGGCTGAAATTACAAACGGACTGCGGTGTCTTCTGCTTTAGATCGTTTTGTAACTGAACAAATCAAATACCTCTACTTAAAAAATAAAAAAAAAACAAACAAAAAAAATGTATAAAACATCAACATTATGTTTTATCGGGTTATAATTAAAAAAAGATGCAACGTTGTGTTATATCATCTTATTATTTTAATAGTAAGCAAGCAGGGGAGAGGCATAGTATCTTAAAAGGAGGAGCCCACACTGAAAATGCAGAATAAATGCTTAACATAATACGCCATGTTCCATTTGATTAAAATTCTTTTCTATTTTGTGCAATGAACTGTAGCACATTATTTTAACAGTTCCAGTTGAAGGGTGTCATCGGGGTGGTTCCGTTATGTGTTTTCTACAAAAACTTCACAGCGACAACCAAACCGATGCTGGCACTGCCCACAACGTGTCCGTTTCACGGAGAAAAACAAACAGTGAAGGAATTGGTACAACCTGCGGGCCGTATGAGGACATTCAACAGCCTGATTCGTTGTCATCACACATAGGGGAAGTTGTGGTTAACTAGGTTACCTCAAAAGCTCAAAATGTTCAGTCACGTACTGGGTGGGATGGGAACACTAGCTAACAGAAGCAGTCATGTGACACGGTCGCGCATTTTCGGAGGTATAAAAGCTGCGGAACTATTTTTAAACAGAGATGTCACTGAGCACACTGATCAGCGCCCGCGGCAGAGAAAGGTCCATGCGATGGAGCGCTGTCTGTATCGATTGCTTCCGATAAATATTTACCTATTCTTTGCCTTAATTTGAAATACGTAATTTGAAATGTTGAAATTTTTTAAGTTTTATTTGATATGCTTTATTATTATGCGTTGGTGTACATGCAGAGTTATCCAATAGTCCACCATCACTGGTAAGACTGTGAACGTCAAATAGAGACGGAAAGAGTTTTTAAATCTTAAAAACAAGTGAATAAAACTGCCGATAATTGTGCGCTTATCGTGCATGTGCACTTTTTCAGCTTCCTTAATATATAAATGGTTTTACTTTTTATTTCTGTGGCAAATGAGAGCCTCATAATGGTAAATATGAAAGTGATACAGCAGTTGTCATCATTATATTTTATGGTAGTCGCCAAATTGCCGACAGGTGCGCCTGTGTGTGTGAATGGTGATTGAATGTGCCCTGCCATGGTCTGGCGCCCCATCTTGGGTTGTTCCCTGCCTTGCACCCATAGTTTTCGGGATAGGCTTCAGACCCCCGCGGCCCTGAATAGGACAAACAAGTACATACAGTGTACCTGGATGGATGTATGGATGGATGGTTATTTCATGCTCGCACCTCAGGAATTTTCTGGTGTGTTAGAAGTGAATGTTTGGATGGACTGGAATAGATGATGGCGTGGGGGTGGCGGGGCGTGGCGTGGCGCAGTGGGCAGCACTGAGGCCACACACCTCTAGGTGTGTGTGCTTGCCCCCAAATCGGGGTTATCCCTGCCTTGTGCCCGTAGCCTACCCTGAACAGGTTTAGCAGTTACGGAAGATGGATGGATATTGGGCCCCAATTCTCACTGCAGCTCATAAGACTGTACTTACTATAGATGAATTTCTGTCAATAAATTGCCCGCAGTGTAAGACTGTGTTCCCTACAATAGGATGGCATGCTCTCCAGGTTTCCCATGCTTGTGCCCTAGATTTCCTGGGAAAAGCTACAAGCAACCTTGTATTACTATTTAAGAAGAACAACAGCAACATAGGCATAGGCCCATTTAAATCATACAGGCCTACCAGTTCTCTTTTTTATCTGAGTTTTGAAAAAAAAAGGCCTTTCAGATATTACACAACATTCTTCCTGTTAGCCTGAGAAACTAAGGGCCACTTTGAAGATTTCCTAAAATAGATTTCAGCAAAGGTAAAGTGTTGTTATGGGCACATCTGGGCTCAACTGGGTTCACAGGAAAAAACAAGCATGTGGTTTATGAGCTGGGCATAAATTATCACTCTGTGATTGCGCGAAGGGAAGTGAAAGCCAGGACATAAAGTCTTTGTCCTGCTTAAGTTTTATGTGTATAAACAATGGATACGAGGTTAGGGGAAGGGTTTGATGAGCAAATTCTATGTTTTTCAGTAATTTCTAGTATATTTTTTACATACTTGTTCATTTCTTACCATGCAAACTCCTTTATATTAAGAGCACTTTTAATGCCAGTATGCACCTTATTTATAACATACCAGTGAACAATATTTCCCTATATTAAATACAACCACTGTTAACAGCAGGTACTTTAGTGGATAAAAGTGTGTGCCTAAATGTCAGGCCACTTCCAAAATTTGCTCTGCTTTCGTAAATTAAACCTAAATTTATTCTCTAGAAATGTCCAGCCGGCAAAAATGTCCACTCAATGTTAATGAAAAGACATTTTATCAGACATTATAATGATAGGAAGTACAAGGGGAAATGACTTCAGTATGTGTAGTATGTGGTCTGAAATTGTCAAAATGATTTTTAAATTATACCTTATAAAACATGCATACAGTACAGTCTATTCTCACTTCAGGGACCACCTCCCATGTGGCTGGAAGTGCGTGGAAAAAAAACAACAGTTAGCTGGGACAACCTCTTTTGAACTTAAATGAAATCTGGCATTAACTCCAGATTGCTATGTGAAACACTTTAATGATAAGGTTATAAAGCCAAGGAAAAGTTCATATGAATGATTTGTGCAAGACTGAATATTTGTGGTACTTTTTGGCATGTAACTGCATATTTTCATTAGGTTAGTTATTTGAGAGTCTACCTTTAAACATGCTAAATGGGGCTAGATTGGGTAATAAGATGCTGTTATCGAGACTAATATTACTTTAGGTGGCTTAATCCAGCAACAAAAAAAATGTCTGAAAACGTGTTTTTCCATTATGCAAATGTAGATGATTAGGATGCCACGCATAGTGATGAGCACAAAGGTAGACTGTTACGACGTCAGGTTTACGAAGCACCAGTGTAATTGAGCCTGCAGTCATAAAAATGTACCTGGCATTGATGTTCACATTGTTTCAGGGTGAGAAAACCTCTGTAATTATTGTTTTTGAGGCAAGAAAAAAAAGACAATTCGGAGAAGGACATACGGCTATTCGGCGCTCAGGTGCTGTTTTGCAGTGCCACAAAGCAGATGACTGTGTTGTGGTGTTTCGCCAGATATTTGCACCTTATTTGCTCCCTGCGCCAGTGGTGCCAAAGCAGCAGACAGGCTGAAACAAACAAGCACCAGCAGCGTTTTACCTCCGTTTCACCTGGGTGTTGGCTATCGGCTGGCAGTATCACTTCCACGTAACGACTGCTTGTTATTGTGAAAGAGGCACTCGTGCTTTTGTTTGTCACTTGCCCTTGCTGTCTGCTCCCACGCTATTGGCGGTGCAGTTATTTGACATGTTCAGTCAGACAAACAAATAAAGATGTTCAGTCGTGCCATTGGTCCCAATGTCATGTCAAGCACAAATTAAGCAATTTGCTGATGCTGTATTTTGTTGTACGAAGGTATTATGCGGTCAGATCTCGGTTTGATTGGGCCAGACGCTCCTTTGTGAAGCTTTTACTGCAGCTTTGCATTGTTCCATGTTCCGTATCATCGAACTCTCCTGCAAAACACCTTCATATTCAGAAAGCTGGACTTCATCTGCCTCATTGCTTGTATCAACGCAAGCACAAATCATTGAGGGGCTACAATGCTTTACTTGATAAATTGTGTGAATGGGTGCAGGCCCTTAGCCAGAAATTAATTTTGGTGGGGGGGGGAGCAACCCTACAGTTATCCTGCCCCAGGGGGGCCGGGGGTCCCTACAGTAGATTGTGTTAGCCGGAGGGAGGGAATACGTTTTTAAGAGGGGTTCAACTCCTCTTAAAAACTGGTCTGGTCTGGCAAAAACACCTTTTTTTTGGGGGGGGGGGGGGGATTGAAACCCATAATTTTATTACATGGCTATATGCCTGATTGGCTGGTTGGCCAGATATTTGTTCAGCACTCCAGTACCACTGTAAAGATTTTAATTTAAGGAGTTGTAGCACTGAGACTGATACATTCCTCCCATTATAACCTATAGTCATGCATGCTTCCCAATACCCATATCTTGATTCCAATAAAATGGATTGTTTTATAAGTGTCTCATTCGGGGAGGAAAAAAATGAAGCTGTAATTAAGTTTGGGGTAGATAAGTCCTATATAGCATTCCAAGGGCCATATCATTCTGCCAACTTTTGTTTTTCTAATGAGGGGTAATGAGTTTCTTAGCAGATTGTTTTACAAAAAACATACTTTTATAGCTCTTGTGTGTTATGTAACATAACCTACAGCATTCTTTATATGGGAAAGTTAGGTTAACTGCATGTTTAATGGCACGACAGCGGAACGCAAGCCAGTCCTCTGCTTATCCCCTACATTGGAAACCAGACCATTACTTCTGTGTTCTTTTTTTCCCTTGAACTTATGCTTTGCCTTGTTTCACGTCTTTAATCTACTGTCGTTTCCACAGTATTCTCTGCGCATGATGGTTAGTCTAGCGAGCTTCTAGAATTAGTCCTGCAATTGGTGTGTATTAGGAGCTATTTAGATATCCCCTTCAATACAATAGGTGTTTGCATGCATTTGCTGCACTGGCCTATTGCCAACAGGACCCTCTATCTCATAGGAAGTCAGTGTAACTGATCACAGGTGCACTTGCGACAAGTTGGTCAGGAGCAGTTTCCTAGTTCATATCCCCGGCATCTGGGTGTGACTGCAGAGAGCGTCATGCTCTGCCGTCAGCGGATGGTGCACATCCAGGGGTCTGACAAGGATACTTCCTGTGCCCCTGCCTGCTCTGCCCAGGACATGGCACTAATCTGACCCGCAGTTGGCTGTAACTGTCGGCTGCTGGTCTGGCCCAGGCCAAAGTGGGAATCGGAATTCGACTTGCCAATAATGGGAAACACACTACATTTTAGCATGCAAATTACATACACCTGCATCCAAGAGCTATCTAAAACTTTATCTGTTATCTACTTGCAGCTGTCATCTATAATGCTTCATAGATCAGTAGGCCTTCTGCTTAAGTCAGAAGGCATCATAGTGCTGGCTATAATACTTCATAAGCTCCATTGAAGCTCTTCTCTATAATGTACTATAGATACCTTCATAATGCATTATGATGGTTGGTATAAAAATTAAGGATGCTTTGTACTGCATTATGAAGGTACAGTATCTAGTGCATTATAGATGAGAGGTTCATAAAGCATTCATGATGCATTATAGTGATGTTATGAATAATGTTTAGAATGTATTCAAAGATTCTTATAGACATGGCATCCGTAGAAAGTGCTACCACTTCATCTTACAAATCCTTATTCATTCGATTTTTTTTCATGGAACTAATTTCGATACTATTATATTCACTCCCATAGTGAAATAATAGAATTTTCAGAATGATTTAGTGGATTATTATTTTAGCTACCCTAGAGAAATCTAAATCTGCACGACTGCCTTCAAATGAGCAGATTTTCTCCTGTGTCATTTTGAAAGCCTGTGCAGTGTTTGTCCAAGTTGACCAACTTAGGGAGAGCTGCCCTTTTAGAGGAAGTGGAAGGGTGTGGTGTCAGATCATGTTTCCTGTGAAAAAGAACAGTGGAATAAATATCAGGTTCTGTCACGTTATTTTGTATGTGTGAATGATTTTTTTTTTGCCCATTTCTGTATTATATAATATGGTACTATACACAGGTAGGTAGCATGATGATGCCTGAGTTATTCAGCCAGTTTTCCAGTTCACCATTAAGAATGTGCTTTTTTGCAATGACTTTCTTTATGTTATTATCCGTCTTTGACAGATCACTCATATTTACTGCTCGTGATATATACTATGGAAGTTTCTAATGTACCAGTATATCACTGGAAATACAGATTGTCATTCACTGGGTCATTCACTCAGGCCTAGTCTCCCTTCCTTCAACTTAATTCCCAAGCACCTCCTGCCACTGCAATCTGTGAGAAACCAATCCTTAAGCAATGGATGGCCGTACAGCCTCTTCTTGCTCTCAGTATACCTGTAGACCCCCTTGGAATCAGCCTAACCCCCCCCCCCGGCACAGTGGGCCACTGGGTAGTTATGTTTACTTTACACTAAGGACTTTCAGATTTTCGTTTCACTTTCCTTTCAGTGGCAATCTGAGTGTCTTTTTGTTGTAATGCCTCTGTTGGCCAGGGGAGTCACTGTTGTCTTCACATTGCTCATGACAGCAGGTGTTTCCCAGCAGAATTGAATCTGCAGTCAGTGCAGTAGCCAGCAAGAGGACGACCTGGTCATGCCCCAAAGCTATACTCCAAATGTATCCTTATGCAATAATAGTTATATTTGGTCTCTCAAGTACTTAATTACTCTATGACTGCAGTATATTTGGAAAGTCCCTCCACGGTGTGTGGTGTAGAGAGTTGCACAGAGATGATATCTGTCCCTATCCCCATCCATCCCCATGAACATTTAAAGTATCCCCACCCCGTCTCTGCATGCACAAGGACCATCCCCACCCTGTCCTTGCACTGATGATTGATTGCACCTCTCCAACATAAATCTTTTCCTTCTTGTGCCAGTAAACCTAACCAGATCCTTCGGTTCTCTGGCACAGACACTTGACCCTGAGTTTGTCTTTCTTGCTGACATGTTTTCTTTTTTTTGATTTACCTTTGTATTATATTTACTCTCTCCCAGCCCATTGCCTGGAAACTCCATCCCCAAAAAGCTTTCTGTGCCATATCTTCGTTTCTGCTAGCCTTGTCATACAACCAGGTTCGAACAAGGACATCCCCATATCATGCCTATATCTGCCTTATGATCTATTTGATACTCTATAGAAAAACAAATTCTTTGTCTACATTCCAGACAAATGAGTTATGCCGAATTTCTTGCTTTGCTTGAGAAACAAGGTGATTTCTGTGTACTGGATATTCCTGGAAACGCGAGAAACCCATCACTGACTATGATATCCTGCAAGCTTTTTGTGGAAATGATAATATCACATGTCACTGGATGACTAAGGCTTTTGGGAGGCCGAGTAAGGCCATTTTAAGGTTACAAAACTGATGTGTTCTTTCTTTGGGTTTCTGAACTATTATGGCTAAATTTGCCAACAGCTCTCTTAATGCAACTATTTCTATATAGGACAGCTTTTTTGTTTTTGCTTGCAACTGCTTGATGTAATTGCTGTTGCTATTGCCAGAGCAACCAGGCAAGGTGTGGCAGTGTAGATATCACAAA
>JAODKL010000002.1:21432390-21446278 GCA_026780765.1 Petrocephalus schoutedeni | reverse complement strand
TTCAGACTAGGAACTTGGAAATTCTAACTTCCCCAGTCAAATGGAATGCACCATAAGTGCCCATGGAGTCACTTACTTTATGGTTCTTTAACAGGAATGGTTAATACACAAAAAACCACAGACATGTCCCTGCTGGCAAGATTTCATTATTTTTTGTCAGTCAGGATTACAAATCTCATAAATGTTTTTTTCAGTTACACTGCAAAATTCTGCCGAAAAACACGTATTGTACAGGTATGTATAGCGTAGTTTAGCTCATCCAGATGAGACACGTTCCCTTACATCATCCAGGTTCAACCGCAAAGCACTCCACCGCCCATTGCAGACTTTCCTTTGTCTCCAGTTAAACGCTCTCTGCATGATTGCAAAGGCACAGAAGCAAAAACCCAACGGAGTACAGCATGATTTCCTTGGAAGCCTAGCCTGTGGGAACACCCGAAACACCTAATCCTAGTGATTAGGATATTTTCAATTTTGATTTACTGGTAGAAAAATGAAAAAAAGAGAATGCATCCTTTATGACCTCTTTACAGACAATTAACATTTAATTTAAATTTTTACAGGCAGATTTCTCTTCCATGAATGTCACAGGCTCAGTTTTCTGTGAGTAGAGCTCTTTGATTAATTGCACCAAAGCTTAGGATTCTTCATGCCATTTTCTGCTCAAGAATCTGTCATCATTACACTTTACATAAATTTCCTCCATTAATATTTAGTCTACATTCTGTTTTTTAAATAATTTTATTACATACTGCACATGCCGTTTGCGTTGGTAAAACAGGCTCTGGAACCTTCCCTGCTCAGTTACTGGCTGTTATTAAATTTTTTATAACCCTGGCAGTAGCAACTTTGCAACCTGGAAGCTTTCAACTTCTCACGTTTTTATTCTGTGATGACTTAATGCTTATTATTTACTTGGATTATATGCTTGATAATTCATTATATTACACTCAAGTGCATAAAGGTGTTAAATTTGCTGGCTTGTCTAATACAATCAAATAATCCTTGCCTTAATAGGGCATATAATGCAACTTAGAAGCTGTCAGAAAACCAAACAGTCGGTCAGCATCAAAACATTAAAGGCATTTGGTAATGAAACACAGCATGTGCATGGTTCAGCAGGACTGACACACGGGGCATTGTGTACTGCCAAAGCTTTTTGTTGTCATCTTACACAGCTATTTATAATAAGTGTACCAGCAAGATTTTTGTGATGCCTCTTCAGAGGGATGAAAAGCTCCCTGTCAAATTAATGAGGGACTGCAGTGAGAACATTACTTTAAGGCAGATCCTTTCAGGATATTTGGTTGTGAAGTAAGCTTATTGTAAATGGCGTTCAGACCTGAATGTCCGAAGCTTGCCAGACATGACCCTGCCCCCACCATGCTCCAGCCAAGACTACAATTAAACGGATAAAGTCAAGGATTGGGTGGCAAGCCCTCCACAGAAATCCAGCAGCCAATCTGTTGAGAGAAAAGAATTACAGAAGGTAAAAAATTGTATTCCAAAATCCCTGATGGACTTTCTAAGGCATCCAATACCATGACTTTGGTTGGAAACAACGTCCTTGTTAGACCAGAAGAAAGTAAACATATCAGAATTTACACAAATATGTTGTGAATGTACATGCATTTTCAAATCTTATCAGAACTGATCTATCCTACATACTTTTTACATGCATACAAGCATGCTTGGCTAAATGTCATGCCTCTGTGATAGACCTCTTATTTCACCATGCAGAATGACATCAGTCCATGAGTACATTTATCCACGGTCCAAAGAATGAGACACAAAAATCCCTTTGTTAGTGATCTATGTCCTTTTCAGCGAAGCATATAACTCAGCAGTCTAACACAACTGTCTTTTTAGTCCTCTGACCTTCAAATATTAATCTTATTTACCCACAATGCACAATAAAATGTCAGACTGGTAGACATTCCAACACAACTCAAATATTCCTAAACTGGGCACTGTTTCTTTTCAATCTTGCTAGAAGCTGCCTGACCCTGATACACACCCTGGTGCCTGCTTCAGTTTATAAAGTCCCCACTGCCCATGACCGAACATATTGGGGGGCAGAGGGTGGCTTAGTGGATTAGACCTCTGTTTCTGTGAGCGGGAGATCACAGCTTCGCGCCTTGATGGAATAGTCACGTCCCTGTTGGGCCTTTGAGCAAGGCCCTTAATCTTCTGAAATGCTCTTGGGGTGCCGTGCCAGATAAATGTCGTGACCCTGTGCTGAGATCCTTAGCATCACTCTCAATTAGGGTGACCACTCATTTGGACAGGCTGGTTTTCCAGCCCTCTGTCCAGACCAGACTGCTGTTGTGTGTCCTCCTTTTCCTCTCCCTCCTACAGATCTCCCCGTCAACAACTAGTGCTACTGTCTCCAACCCTCTGCCTGCCAAAAAAATGGGAAACACCCACACCCCCTACTACAGAAGTCGAAAATGGGCATGCTTGCAATAATTTTTTTTAAGCTGTTCTCTCTAGATAGCTAAATAATTATCACGATAGATGTACTGTTTTCTGTAGTATTCAATTCAGTTTATTTTTATATAGTGCCCTTAAAAACAAAAGGCGCGCTTTACATGGGTGTGTTAGAATACATTACTATATGCAAGACAAAACAGAGTGGAACAGAGAAAATGAAATACATAGAATGAAGAAAAAAAACAATTATGTATGTATGCAAAATGGTAAGTGTACGTTATAGCATGGCTATATCTGGCCCCTTGTGTGTGTTATTGTATCACATGGTCCTATTTTCCACCCTAACAGAAGTTATTCTCTCAAAGTCAGTATTGTGTCTGTCATGCGAGACCTACTGCGAATCATTCAAATTCCCAACTTTATTGCAGCTCATTTCAAACAAGACCCTTTCTGTTTATTGCATTATATTATAAGATGCATAGACAGTACAAGTACAAAAAAATCCTAGAATCACTTTACACTCTGCTCTGTCTTTCCAAAAACCATCTGAAACGCAACGATTCTTTTGGAAACAGACAGCAGCATCCATACAGGTATAACCACATTTCATTTGCCTATCCACACTCAACTCCCAAACTTGATAACTAATTTGAGACGATAACAGGACAGACAATTCCCTACCGCCATGCCGTTTGTTAAGCTGACAAATGAAAGTGCAGCATTTAATTATGGCAGACAGATACCTTGTCTGCTGCCAGCCACATGTTTCACAACAGCTACAGTAAAATACAGTGGCGATAAATCATGGATAATGGCAGACAGACATTTGACAGAGGAAACCACTTAGCATGCAACAGTGTTTCATCGCCATGAGAGTAATGTTAACGTCAGCAGGAGACCGCACCAAGGAAGAGAGAGGATCGATGGCACCTCAGAATAAATTAATGAACAAACGGGTGGGGAAGATACCTTATAGAGCGACATGTAGCATAGAGTTTATGAAATTAAGCAAAAAATTGCAGATTCATGTCAGAGACAGGCCTCCTTTGTCTCCCATGGACAAGTGATTCATCTTTACAATTTAATTTAAATGTAGTTTTTCTTTGTTAAGGAATCGCTTCAGTAAAACATTAATAAAAATGTAATGCAATATGTCATGCGACTGGTAGGCTAATGAATAATAAACATATATTTACAGAAACCAGGCAGTATGACAATTAAAGGAATTATGTTATATTGTTTTCCACCATAAGGTGATGAACATATTCCTTCTATCTGAAGGGTAGGGGGTGGTACCACATGGAGCCTTGAACAAAAGGCAGGGGTACACCTTGGGCAATATGCCAGACAGAGCACACAATCATTCATTGAGTGCAATATAGAGACGCCAGTTAGCCTAACCACATGTCTATGGACAATGGGAAGAATCCTTCATTATGCAAAGATTGCACGGAAAATGGCAATGATGCAAACCCTCAGCCTGGAAGGGTGGGGTAATGTCACCCACTCAGGCTCTGGGTATATGTACAACTTATCTTTCTTATTAAAGGTGTGTAATTGTGTTTCTTTTTTTTACTAAAGAAATGTGTATTCAGTCAGTATCCTCAATGATTTAACAGTAACATAATGCAATAAAATAATAATACTTTTAAAAGTGGGTCAGACTGAACATTTTTACACTATTTGTGACTAAGGCTAAGATTTATGTAACAATATTCTCACATGGCTGTTTTTCTTAGCCAGCATCTTAAATGTTCTTTTAAAAGTTCCAAAGTTGTCATATGCTAAGCCAAACTGTACTGCCTATTGCTTATTCTATTGAAATATTAAAAATTCACAGAATGTTTGCCAGTACTGGCAAATGTAGGAAAGGCAGCTCAGCTTAAGAACAGAACTGGGGAATTTAGGAAAGCGGGTGCAGACCTTATTACTGACTTTTGTCCTTTTTTGCGCGGGGGGCTCTGCATGCCCAAAAACAAGGAAAATTAAAGAAAGATTCTATTGAAGATGTCTGAGTGAGAAATTTGGACATAGGCAGCCTGTAGCATGCTGTTAAAAAAAAACAGCCAACCTTCACTTTCTCCTTTAAAGTTGGGAAATAGAGACACGTGTGTATAAGCAGGGAAAATAAAAATCACCTGATTCACCCTCCCGGCACAAACATGCTTCAGTCCCTCCCCCAGTGTCTTTTTCCAAAATCTCCTGTTATTCCACGGTGTCTGGTATGCTGATCTTGTAAGCGCATACTCACATGCATTATGACTTTAGTTGTTCTCAAGGTAAAACCCATAGAGTATTTAATTGTCCTCTCATGACTGGTGAGGTTCATCTTGTTTCAGATCCTATGACCAGCCATCAACCTACCCAATTAGCATGCCAGGCACATCATGCTATCCCCTGTGCCACAGAAACCCCAGCTGACCTCCACCTTTCCATAAAAACTGGAGCAGAACCATAGACAACAGACTCCCTCTCGATTCCGTTTCTCTGCGGCTGACTTAGCGCCCCCTGTTACCGAGGATATGCCTACATGTGTGGTAATTTGCCGCCAGATCCTTTCCCTGGTACTTCACAACCAAGTTGTGGGCTTTTCTCAAAAATATAGCATGCTGCCATCATCAAGGCATTTTTATTCAAAACAATATACATTCTGAAAGCAACTCTCGAGAGAGCAACGTCAGTCCCTAATGAACAAAGGACTCGTTCAAGGGCCCAGCGGTGACCTTTCAATCACTAACAAAACCTTCTAATCCTGACTAAATAAGATTTTTTTTTTTTAATGCACTGATCTATTGATGAATAACCAAGTGATTCATGTATTACATTATTCTTATAGAATGTTTATATTGTATTTATCATGGAATAGGAAGAGACGTTTTAGCCTTTATTTTCAAAAGGTTTGGCAAAGACATGCTTCTTTTATACTGGTTGCATATTGTAGAAGTGGGTAGGACAGGTGGGGCTTGAGATAGTTTGGGGAAAAGCAGGGCTGGGCCTGAGCCACCCTGCAAGATGTATTGTTGCTGCCAGAATGTAAACAAATGATGTGGTTTTTCCAGCGAAGTAAGGAAGGGTAAAGCAAAATACGTCTGAATGTGCAAATGTTCCTTTCATACACAAAGAGAAAGTACCAAAAGCTGACACAATGAAAGCTTGAAATAATGATATTTGATCATCACTAAAGCGCCTAATTAAATGACTAATGGGTTAACGGGTTAATGGGTTAAAGATCATATCATTATACAGACATAGTAATTTTAAATGACAGTGGAATTCAATGTGAACAAATGTGAATAATAGTATATTATACTATTGTTGCATCACAGGTGGGTCGGACAGACAGGCAGAAAAATAAATGGAGGAATGGTGTGTGGAGACTGTACTTTAAATGTCTATAAAAGGCAAGTGAAAAGCAAATTTCTAAGGATCACAGTCCAGGATCTCCCTCCATTTTCTGTAACCTCTTGTCCTATTCAGGGTCATGGGGGTCCGGAGCCTATCGCAATGGTTATGAGCACAAGGAGGAGAATAGGCCAAGATGGAGTAACAACTCATCCTATGGCATACTAATACCATTTCATATAATCCAACTTTTGGCAAAAATCCAAAATTCCTGCTTTCTCTAAAATGTATGTCGTGGACTGATTGAGTTTTGGGATTTTTTTCTTCAAATAAACTCCAGGCCACTGCATCTCTACCTAGCTCAGTCACAGACTGTGCCTTTTATACCCTTAAGCATGCAATCAGTCCTGTTCAGAATGGGGCTGTTTTTGCACAGGCAATCGACCAGCCTACCACCATAGACTCAGTAGATCCTCTCAACTTTTTCCATTTGATGACTGAGGAATGTAACCCCTGACTCCACTCCTCCTTGATCTTGGGAGAACGCTGCTCCAATTCCAGTGTTGCTGGCATCAGTGTCCAACAGAAGTGGAGGTTAAGGCAGCCTTCAGACTAACTGAAAATTCTTCAGCCAGGACCATTCAATCCCTGGTGGTCAGCTGGTACAGGAGCCAGCAAGGTCAGCAGAATCTTGGATTAACAACCTTTAATAAACAGCTCATCCCAGGAGGCTCCTCTGATCATTTACTAAGTGAAGGGTTAGTTAGTCCCGAACCATAGCCTCCTTCACCTGGTATACAGAACACCACTACCACCAATGACATGGAACTGATGGCAGGGGTAGGGGTATTGCTGTAGAAACTTTCTGCCAGTTGACCAACATGTGATCAAATCCCAGAGGATGCACTAGCAAATCTAGATAAATGATACACTGGCAGAACCTATTCCATAATGCGCTCAAATGTGGATTGCACAGTTCAAAGTGCATCACAGTGAAGTCCTACAACTCCTAAACACAGTCTGCTTTTTCACACCAGTTGCTAGGGCTATTTGTGAGGTACCTGCTGCAGAGATCCTGGAAACCGAACCAGCTACAGCCAGCTAGGGAGTCGAGGGCATTGCTGATTCATGGAAAGGGGTACAAGTCTGCTTGAATGTTAGCCGTAAAGTGATGATAGTCCCTGAATAATTGCTAGTTACCTTCCTTGATCTGTCTGTACCAGCACAGCAGCAGAGGTTCATGGGCTGGCCAACAGCTGTGTGACTCCTACTGCTACCATCTCTCACTTCTTATCCTTGACCACCTGCCTCTCTGCCAGCATTGTTGATCCATAAGGTAGAAATGGCACTGCGGAGTCTCTGAGAAAAGGACCCCACAGATCATTCTGTACCCACTCTGGGTAGTCTAGGTACTTTAGCCCTGATGAACAAGGTCAGTGCATGTCCATTCTCCCACATCTGTCCACCAGGAGCCTGCACAGCTGCGTCAGACAAAGTGAAGCCCAGACAACTGCTTGACAGCTTGTCGCCTGGTGGCAACAGTTGGTGGCAGTCCTCAAGTCACTCTTCAAGTAGGGCCAGGATTGCCCTACCCTTCAGGGCTAAGGCCAGGTGTAAAGCCATATTCGTTTCCAACTTCTGGTGCTAGACTGCTGGCTTGGTCTTCTCCTTCTGTTGCAGCAACTGCCCTACTGAGCTAATTACTTCCAGTCACCCCTGTCTCTTCCTGATTCTGACTCCACCTTTTCCATGCCACACGACATTCTTCTGCTGGCTTCTTCTTCATGCTGGCTTCGTCACCCCCGAGACGTCCTCCAGGAGATCAGCAATCCAACACTTCAGACCCATAGGGATGGGGGCCATCATCTGCACCTGCTTTTCTGGGTCTGGAACAACTTCTCACACCTGCCGGATAAAACTTCTGATGCTGCATGGTGCGGGGGGTGCAGTTCAGTGCACATTTTCTGCCTCAATGGTATGCTGCTTTGGAAAAAAGTGTCTGCCAAGTAAATAAATGTCATATAAATGTGAACCACAGGTATGTAGGATAGACAGGTGATGAAATAAAGGGAGTCTGTGGCATGATGTGCAAAAGGACTTTTAATGCCTTTAAAAAGACAACAGAGATTTCATGTCTCTACTTTGCAACTTAGCTCTGTAATAGATTGAGTGTCTGACATCTTTCAGCATGTTTGCAATCTTGCCCATGGTGGGACCATTTTTACATGGGCAATCGGCTGCACAGGATGATGGGAAAATGGCCTGGTGTGTATAGTCACTCTATCCTATAAGTGCCGTTCACTACATTATACTCAGGTAGGTTGAAGTTCTAAAATGAGATTTTTTGTAGGAGGGAAGACTTATTTGTGACTCATCTTGTTAAAATGTATGACATAACTGCTACCAATATAGACCTTCCCTTGCTCCTTGTAGCCTGCTTAACCATACAGCATGCAGACCACAGCCTCTATCAACAGTTCCCATCCAAAAAACAACATTGGATAAAGCTGAAATTGTGAGTCGGAAATATAACTTGTTTAGTTGCAGGTGTGACTCATGCACTTAATATGGCAACGGCTGATGTGATGACCTCACTTTAGGGCGCAAATGAAAATGTGTGGGCTGTGCATATGCCTTTTCGGGCCTCCTATGTAAGCTGAGGCTGCAAGCTGATTGGACCAGGGATGTCAGCGTACGATGACGGCACCCGAGAGGCCACAATCTGCAGCTGTGGCAAAAGCAACGGAAGCCACAGAGGGAAGAGAGAAAGAACAAGCTGTACTCCATGTGCTGAAGCTGCACGGCTCATGAGACGGCAGGAGCTGCAGCTCGGGCATCTCAACGGAGAAGCGAAAATACGCGGCCCACAAAAACAAGTCCAGAGTTTATCCTCTGCTTCATGCATTATATAAATAACAAAATGATCAAATGCATGCCAAATGAAATAATGCGGAAGACTTAAACCCTCATAAAATGCTCATAGATTATTCGATATAAGTTACAGAATTTTTTTATGTAAAGTAATATGTACTCAGACTGGTACTAGACATTGTCTGCCAGACAGACAATGGGCAAAACAGACGAGGGGGAGGGGGGTAGACTGGTGATCACAATAACGACTTGCGTGCTTTTATTTATGACCTGTACATAGTACTCGCTGTTGACACAGACACACACCCGTTGCTATGGAGACACAATCACCACTCAGAAAGAGAGAACATTTCTTAACCGCAGTCGCTGATCAGAGGGAAATTCTCGGTCACTTTGGCCTCGCTCCAGTGCCTCTGTACTCACGGCATCTCTTAGAAACCAGAGCCATTCGGGCAGCCTGACTAACACCGGCCGTCGCCACTCTTTCCCTTCGAGTGTCCCCCAGGAACCTGCTTTGTTATCCCAGACACTGTACTTCCCACTGGCGCTCAGTCTGTGGGAAGCTTGTAATGAGGGCAAGCGAGGGCTCCAATGCAATGGCGACTGCCATCCGGGGTGTCTGCTAGTGCCATGTCGCCATCTGAAACAGGAACCTTTAGGACCCCAGACTGCTCTTTTGTACCAAAATGGCAGTTACCCAGTGCTGAGTATGAACAAATGGGGCTGGGGTGGCTTGTCATTTCATTTTGTTCCTGCAGAAAACTTTGGTGACACTTTACTTAAGGCCATGCTTTTTGTAAACACATTCATAACAAATATGAATGCATTCATAAATTATGAACATGGCTATACATATTTACCATAAGGCATAACACCTTATAGCCATTTTGTGTTATGAACACTTTTTGAAGCTCTCATGTATTATTTACTCTAGATACCTTCATAATGCATTATAATGCTCTGTGTAAGCATTAAGGGTGCTTTGTACTGCAGTATAAAGGTATCTATAGTGCATTACAGATGAGAGCCTCATAGAGCATTCATGATGCATGAGAAACTTGGCTATAATGTGTTATCCCTTTTTATAAATATTTATAGCCGTGTTTATAATACTTCATGAATGTGTTACGATGAATTATAAGAACAGCTATTAGGCTTTATGAATATGGGCTTCATAGAAAGTCTTAGAAAAACTTTTAGGCAGATGGGGATCTGAATGATTGGTTAAATGTCCTTAAAAAGATCCGTCTTCAGGAACTGCTTACCAAGGGGAGGAGTGCTGCATAGGTGTAGGGACTGGGTAGGATGGGGGTGGGGCATGAACCCCCCAATATGCAATTGTGCTTCATTCATGACTGAACCTTAAAGTCACTTGCCACTGATATTTTATTGCTAAACATTTTAGATACACTTCAAGCCTATTATTATCAGTTACTACTAATATTTTGACAAAATTATAACAACTGGTAAAACTCAATGGGCAAGTGTAATTGTTGACTGATATGAGCTTAGGACTTTAGGCATAAAGGCTGTGTTGTTTTCATATAAACATGTTCTGGTGTATAATCAGCATGGGATCTGATAGCGCATTTCAGCTGATGTCATAACCACTGGGTTGAGAAACCATGAAATGACTATACTGACAGCTCAGTATGACCACCAAAAAAACTGACTATATTAATGATAAGGATCATGTTTTTGTTACTTGAATGTACACAAAATATATTCACTGTCTATCTTTCATAATCTCTTAACCACTACAAGGTTGTGGTAAATCAACACGTACATTCCTATAGTTTAAAGTCAGTATAAGGTTAATTCAGTAGAAGGTTATTATTCCTTGGAGCAAAAAATCACAGGTTATGCTGGTTGCTGTCTACTGGACGAAACTTGAATGTAATTAAACCCAAAATGCTGAACTTGTATTGACTTTCTTTTAATGCAAGGGGTTATATTACATGCTGCTTACTGTTAGTATTTATGTTTGCACCGCAAACAATACAACAGACAAAAACAGTATCTTTTACACTACTTATCTGTGTTTTTTGGCAAAAGGCCATTTCCTACAACTCCTATTTTGAACAGACTGTTTGTATGCACTGCCTTGCAAAATGTACATGCTAAAGGACTTTAATCAGATATTTTTTCTGGTTTTTATGGCTTCACTTATATTCCCAAAGAACAGAGGCTTGAAAAATAAAGATAAGGCTTTTTACATATTAGGCCTGTTCGTTATGTTGTTAACCTTTAACCTAGCCCTGCTGACATTCCAGCGGGGAGCAGAGTATGCACAAAAACAAGCTCTTTTCTGATCAAACCGCCTAAAACCGCTTCTTACTGGAAGCAACACACACATAAGGCCAGGTGCATCCAGACTGGGAGAGACAGGAGAAGGCATGAATAATTGTGAAAGCAATGTGTCCGGACAGAGCTGCTATAGTGTGCAGATTCAATTGCACTGGGTAGATTTACAAATATGCGTGTGATCTCTAAAAGACTAATGTTACAACCTACAATGCTCTTTATCAATACTATCACAGACTTTTAACTTTAGGCTTATTGTTTATTTATTGTTCAGTTTTAGAGGTGTAAATGTTACTATGAAAGCCAATGGGTGTACACCCAGAGCAGGACTGGTATTATTAATCGGCCTTGGACTTTGGGGTTACCCGTGGTAAATTTTGCTGGGGGGAAAGCATCCCTCAGGATAAATTTCGTTGAATGCAGGGGGTTCCTCGTGATAACCTTTTCAGAGTGATACGTCTTGGTGACTGGGGGGGAGTCTCCCACAGTACATTTTTCCAGCACACAGACCCATTGGTCATTGGGAAAATGACCAGTATGTCAGGTGGTCACTCTTCAGCATTTGTACTGAAAAATATGAGACTTAACAAGCAAAAAGGCTTACATTTTGTATATAATGTACTGCATTGTTAAGGACCTTTATCAAAATTGTGTTTCACCCAACAGACAGGTAAAGAGTAAAACAGTAAGGCATTGCTTAACCAATGTGATGTAAGTCTCCTAAAAAATTCATCATCTTAAAGCACGCACAGACATATAAGTATAGTGTGCAAAGAAATTCTCTGAAGCAACTTGCTTGACTTCCAGTGCAGCTTTTAGTCATGTGGACAGACTGGCACAAGCAAAGTAATGGAGGAATGGACGAGCAGATGAGTAAACAAATAAAATAAACGTGTTGACCTTCTGCGGTGGTGGATCGTGAATGACTTTAATAGCGGCACACAAACAGAGTAACGGCTGATCTTACTGACCTTCAGCATGGAGTCTGTCCAACATCACAGGGGGCTGCTAGACTCATTAGCAGGTACTTGTTATTTATAAGGCTTTTTAACAGAGTGGTAAATAGAATTAACACTGTCTAGTGTACTGGAAAGGCTACAGAAATCATACATTTAGAACATATTTGAACATATTTGAGTGGAAGTTTGTGTTAGCTTTATTGGACAAATTCAAGAAAAAATTCCAGCTGAAGATTAATTGCATAAAGAATGCAGCACATGTGAGTAGTTATTTTAGTGCAATTTGTCTTCCCTTACCCCTAAGCCATCAGCATCCTGGTATAAATCCTATTGTTTTCTGGAATCAATGAGTCACCTTGGACTGGAAAACAGCAGGGAGATGTGTTCTATTATTAACCCCCAGTATAATTAGACCATTCACAGTCAGTGCTGTAAACAACGTATTTGAAATAAACATCCAACACAAACCTTACCATGGAATTACATCATCCTGAATCCATTCTGGAGGGGTTGTGCAGTTCGCACCATGTAAGTGGTCATTTTTAGCACAGTGTTGCCATGGAAAAACTTCCACTTCAGTAGTTGGGCTTCACCTACATCTGCTAGGTGGGTGCTGCATCGCTCGACATGACGTCCTAGCCCAGTGGGAGTGGATTAAAGCAGGAAGTTGTTTATCAGAAGGTACACAGCCATGAAGGCAATTTCCAGCCCCCAAGCTCAACCTCCCAACCCAAACAAAAAAAGAAAAGAAACTCTGAAAGAAGTATCCAATTTTAGCTCAAGGAGTGTAAGCAGAGAAAAAAATATTTGGAGTCCCTGAAGGAAAACAAAGGTAGACCTGTTTTTGCTTTACCTCAAATAGGTTTTTACTGAGTGAAAAACATTGAAGTTTGAGCTCCAGTTTGACCACCGCTGGAAGTTGAAAGGACCAATTCACCTCCTATTCCAACAAAATTCATAATCATCTTCAAATAGCCTTGATGTGTTTATTTAACTCCTTTATAATGTGTAGCACGATGAATGAATCTGAGAAGATTGCCCACAGCAATTTTTATTTTTTTTAATAAAATTAAGTTAAAAAAAAATAAAAAATTAAAATATATAGTTTTCATTTCAATTGAGCTGCTGCTTATATCCCATGTCTTTAAAATCCTGAATAAGTACAAATTATTCTTTGATCGTTTTAGTCTGTGGAAAAAAAATCTTTAAAGATTTCTAGTGTATTTGTGCTGCTTCCTATCACAAAACTGGATTTTTGAAGAATGTGTATAGCTTCTGTTATATAAATATATAAAAATGTATAATATGTATGAGAATAATAATGAATGTAGATGTGAGTGTAATTGAGACCAGTGCTGTATTAAAATTGAGCCTAAAAATCCCCGACCCTTTGTACGTCATGTCTCGGGTGACTCGACTGGGAAATCTCCCTATATGGAATTTTCCGGATCATGAAGGCGGCGCGGCAGCTAAATTAGTGTTCTAGGTGTTGGAGTATGAGTTAGTATACCAGCTGACGTGGAACAGCACAAACCTTTGGTTGGAACTAGGAGGCGGAAGGGTGGAAACTCATTCCACACCCTCCGACTCCTGGCAATGGACCAGACTAAACAGTGAGGCTTCATAGAACAGTATTTTTTTTCCAAACCCGTTCCTCGGGGACACCCAGACAGACCATGTTTTTGCTCCCTCCTAGCTCCCTGCCAGACAGTCCACATTTTTGCTCTTGCACAACTCCCTACCAGGAGCAAAAAGGTGGACCGTCTGGGGGTTTCCGACGACGGGGTTGTGAAACACTGTCGTAGAAGCCTGTGCTGTTTGTTCACATTCACTTTTCTCCGCATTTCCACTGCCTGCTTTCCTCCTCTTTGGAAAACCCTCAGTTGGCAGCTGCGTTCTGTTCATGGGCGTAAATTTCATTTAACAGTAGGGGGGGGACAATAAATATAAAATTTCTCATGAGCAATTTTTGAAGGGGA
>JAODKL010000002.1:21417309-21432290 GCA_026780765.1 Petrocephalus schoutedeni | reverse complement strand
CAAATTGTACTTATAAAGATATGTCCCCACAGTGAAAAACTTTGCTTCTGTCATTATTATTGTAGCATGGAGACTGTCATTGTGGTTATTTGGGGGGGACAACCCTCGGATGGGGGGGGGGCATGTCCCCTCCGTCCCCCCCGGGATTTACGCCCATGGTTCTGTTAGTGACTTTTTAACGCTCGGCTATCACATTTCCTGCTATCTCATAGTTGGCCGTAGCGTAGGATTGCTTCTGTGTGTGCGTGCATGCGCCATGAGAAGGCCTGGCATTCAATCCAGGGTGTCTCCGAACTTCTGCCAGGTGCTTTCCCGAATAAGCTTCAGGTGCACGCCAACCCGGCTGCGAATATGCATTTAATAAAAAGATGCAAGCATGAATGGAAGAAATGGTCCCTTAATTAAACATACAGTAAATGCAACATTACTAGATGGAAAAAAAAATCTCTCATTATATATAATTTGACTTGAGTGTGGAGTGGAGTGTGGATTTGTCTTAACCTAATGAAATTCATATAATAAAAAGTCTTCAAATATGCAACGTTGGCATGTTTTTGTTGTCTCTGTTTATGATTTTGATTCTGCTTCCATGCCGCCATTTTGGCCAGGATCCCTTTGTAAAAAATATCTTGATCTTTAAAGGTCTCCCTGGTTAGATAAAGGTAAATAATGTGTTTTTTTTCTGAGACCCTGTCGCAGATATGTGGGCTGGAAGACCAATCGACCTATTCGTCTTTCAGGCAAACATTCATGCAGCATATAAAGCAATGTAAGATTAGTTGCAGACGTGTGTATCTACAATAACAGTGGGATTACACTAGATTGACCACCTCAGTTCCCTAAGTGATGATTAGTCATAAGAGATTTTTCAGGAAGTGATGGTGCAAGTTGGGGATTGCGCTCACATTTTCCAGTTTACTGGAGGCATATTTTTAATGGTGTAACTAAGAAGTGTTTATTACTTAGTAATTGGCAGAATTATGCTGTGAGACTGCACTCAAAGGTCACGATCAAGAGTTTTATTGTTCTCAGCATTTATAGTCCTGTTGTAAATTAAACAAGAGGAGCCATTGTGTAGAGAGCTAAGCTCAGATTCCTTATCAAGTAACGGCATTGCCAATTTTCAAAGAAATTAAAACTAATTAAAAAAAAGTAATTATATAAGTACTTGTATTATAATTATAATTATTATAATTTTTATTATTAATACATCTTACAATTACATGTAATTGTTAACATAATTTTTGAATGAGGTTCAAAGCCATTATTCTGTATATATAAGCAGAGGAACACAACTCGATTGTAGTTTTAATTGCAATTATTCTTTATGTTTTCGTTTTGTTGTTTCCCCGTGGTTTTCAGAAAATTGCTCAGTGCTGCGATCAAGGTCAGTAATAGAACCGAATGCTGCAACAGCTGGTTTCAAAGTGCAAAGCACGTGACTGACCGACTGAGTGATGATTTCTTCTAAGTCGAGGATTTACATAAACAGGAAATACGCTCTGGGATTCCCCTTGGCCGACCAGTAGCTTTCGATTTGGCCCATGACATCTACAATGATCCCATAATCTGAAAGCGCCTTTTTTTATGTTGCCTGCCAGGCTCTGTTGTCAGAACCTATTTGCATTACAGACATGCTGGAAATGAGCTGCTATGCACAAACACACAGCAATTAGGGGCTATTTCATTGGCGAAAGGACTTCTTTGTGGAGTATTTTTAATGAGAGAATTCCACATAAATGACTCTTGGTTTCCAGCAGGTGATGCATGCTTTTTATAGTAATATTATGTAATGAAAGCAGTCTGCTTGAATTTATTCATGCATAGTGTGTACTGATAGCTACAACCTATTCGACTTCTGACAACTTGCACATACAACCCACTGGGTTATACTGGGTTAGAATAAGAACTGAAAATAAATAAGCAGAATTAGATTTGATGTTGATAAAACGTAAACTATTGCAAGCCTTAGTCGTAAGTCGGGGACAGTATGTACTATAAACGTAAAAATGTATCACTGCTAGTGCTTCCATCCTGCTTTGCTCTTTCCTGCACCATGGCCTCACAATGGCTGCCTTCGCGCACATTGATTTAATCTATCAGACTAGTCTTGCTCTGTTTTACTTCCAGGAACTTACTTTCCAAAGGTAGTCTGGTAAATACCACCCTGATGTTTGCAGCAGGACAATTTATGGCCTTCCTGTGCATAAAATGATATCCTCAGGAGGTATCTTGGCCAGATGGGAATTTTGTGTTGTGCTTTCTGTTTTCGATGCTATCGCATCCTGAATATATCACATCCTGTCTGTAAAACTGCAGACGGTATTCTAACTAGTAAATATGTACTAGGATCTCTCAGCTGTACAGCTCCATTGGCATGTTTACTGGTGTCGGCACATCTTTTATTTATGCAGGTAAAATGCTTTGGGTTGGGCTGGCTGTGCTTTCTAGTGAAAGCCAGGGGGTGTAGAAATGTTCCGTACAAGATTTAACATGTTCAGGAGAGTAGAGGAAAAATCCTCATTCTATGGCACGCTGTCAGCTGAACCAAAAATAGAAGACAAACAAGATAATTAGGATTGCTTGTGAAGATAAAAGTGGAGCCCATTATTAGTGTCCTGTATCTGTGGTTTCTAATTACTGACGAATCACTGTCCTTTTACCTTATATGTGATTTTAATCGCATTTTAGCAGAAAACCAAGCCTTGCATTTTAAGGGAATCATGCAGAAAAAAATCTATCAGAATCAGAATGGCGTTTATTGCCAAGTACGTTGTCACATAAAAGGAATTTGCTTTGGTGGTTGGTGCAAATAAGAGTTAAAAAAAAAAAAAAGATTCTTTTCTCAGAAATATACAATATACTAATATAAACAGGTAAATATAGATATGGAGAAAAAAATATAGACATAACAATGTGCAATAGTGCAAAATTCACAGTCAAGGCATTAAAATATTAATATATAGAAGAGCAGGTTCTAACATATGACTATACGAATGACTTCCCTAACACCTCCCATAAGCCATCCATGCATCTTCTTATTGTTCTATGCGTGATGGCAGGTGGTCCAGAGCCTACCCCAGAAGCCACGGATGCAAGGCAGGGTACAACCCAGGATGGGGCGCCAACCCATCGCAGGGCACACTCACACACCATTTACACCTGTGGGCAGCTTGATAGCTCCAGTTCACCTTAGTATGTTTTTGGACTGTGGGGGGGGGGCAGAGTTCCAGGAGGAAACCCTACAATGACACGGGGAGAACATGCAAACTCTACACGCTGTCCAGGTGAATTCTTTAAAGTCTAACACCTTCACTTCTTTCATGAATCAAGGTGTCAGCCAGCAGTGCTAACCGCCGCATCGCTCAGCGTCTACAAGCTCAGGATGTACACAGCTCAAGGCGGGGTGACCCAGCATGTAATGCCAGTCTATCACTGGACACACAAACACACTAACATACTGTAACAACATTATGAGCAATTTAAAGACACTAAATGACCTAACTACTTGCTCTTTGAGTGTGGGAGGACACAAGAGGACCCAGGGGAATGCCGCACAGACACAGGGGGGAACTTTACCCACACAAAGTTGGGGACAGAATTCTTACACACAGCCCTTGAATTATAATGCAGCCCACTGACTAAACACAAAAAGTTCATTTTACTGCATTCCTGAATGCCCTCTCCACATGATAAATTAACATAAATATCAATAAACATCACAGAATTTGCAACAATATCAGATCTGTTCTGTAACAGTATTTGATAGGATTGTGTGGGTAGCATGACTTGTGCTTGTACTTTTGTTCTGAGAATAAACTCTTTTAGATCATGCAGTATAATAAAAATGTTAGTAATATGTGTTGTGGCACAGTATCATCTGTAATGAAAGAACGCTTTGTATATATGGGCCAGTCTTTTGATGAAGAATAAAAAACAAGTCTTATGTATGGTCTGACATGTAGAAAACAAATAAAGTTTACAAATATCTTTCATGCCTATCCTTAAATCACCTTGTAATTATTGCTTAAGAGAAGCGCTTCCGTTTCCGTCCAGACTCCATGGGGAATAATGTGTTTACACCCCGAGTGAGGGCGCATGGTCCTGGTGCCCCCCCCCCCCCCCCCCCCCCCCAGTAATTCTGTGTGCTGCCGGCTCTGCATTCCTGCGGCATGTTCTCAGAGCAGTCCAGTGCAGCCAGCCGGCGGTTCTGCAGCACGTCTGACAGATCTGTTCCGGGGTTAATTTTAGATTCTGAATCAGCCGGGATGCCCCAAAGGAGCAGCACTTGGGAATCAGAACTCAAGTGACCTTTACTAGGAGAATCCAGAATTCAGTCTCCAAGTATCATGGGGAATATAAACAAGCATGACAGCTTGGAAAATGAACAGAGGCTATACTTGATTGGGCTTGAAAATGGAACAGCATGTACTATTGCACATGGGGTTTCTCTCCTTTTAATAAATAGTATTCCAGAGACTAGCCAACATTTGCTGAAAAAATGGGACAACCACACCAGTGGTCAACATATACATGTGAAAAAAGAGCAGCATTAGGGCATTTCTAAATATTTGTTTCGTTTAAATGTATGTCATTCAATCGAGTGCACCACGAGGTAAGAATGTTTTGAGTTGCAGATTTTAAATAAATGTTGTGCAGTCATCCAATTCAAAATATTAATTTTAAACATAAGGGGAAAAAATATAAACTAAATGGGGGAGCTTTTCGGAAAATAAATATTTATGCAAAACAGACATGCAACGTGCAAGACAAAAAGTTGCTAAATTCCACATATTAGCAAAGTAGCTGCTTACCTATGTAAGCACCATTTTAATGTTCTTCTATAACCATTTACCCATTGCAAACTGATTTTCTTGGTGACACTGATACAACCATTAATCAGGTAAAAACGTATGTTGTCCTACATGCAGTCAGAAATTAATTTATGACTACTTAACCCGTTCGTAGTTCTTTTTTTATTTAATTAGAAAAGTGTTTCCTTGTTTGCGTTGTAATACCATTAAAAACATCAAGGACAGATGGTATAACTGGTCCTAACAACTGTATCAACTACTTTTGTCTTAACTTTAGGAATTCAGGTGCAAAGGTACATTTTTGTGGTTTACTGAAGCTATGTCTGTTTGTTCAAGGGAATTTTATGAAGTCAAGTCTATATGTTTTATCCATACGTGTAATGAAAATGCATGACAAGCAAGGTGGTTCAGCAGGAGGGAGCTGGGCTTTTATGGGTTAATTCAGCTCGGCCCAGCCAAGCTGTAGATAAGAGACAGTGACCAGATAGGAAGTGCTCCTATGAAAGCAGTGTCTCTGTTAGCCATCTGTAATGTCTGTCTGTAAGCTGCCGTCACAGGCTAGCTACCGAGCTAAAAATAGAAAATGTCAAAAGCCTGCATATTGATGCAAAGAAATTAGTTTTATCACAATATTTCATTGTTTTGACTTTACCTCTCCTCCCCAAAATAGACTAATATATTAACAAAATTAAACACTGATAAACCACTGAGAATTGTTTAAAAATTGTAGTATTAAACAGACAAGTGAGAAACAAATGGTCTTCACGCGTTTCCATAAGGAAGTAATTTACTTACAATGTTATTGCATTGAATATAGTATTTGATTAACTTGATTTCTCTCTAAAAAAAACCCTGCCTCGACTATGACTGGGTCTTGCTGTGTATTTGCGTAATTTGTTTCCATATTTTGATCTCCTTGGAGACGGCAGCTGAAGGCAAAATAAACATATGAGGAGTGATGGAAAACCTTAGCGAAAAGACACCAGTGCTTTAGCCAAGGAAAAATGGCAAGACTATACTATATAAGTTTGTCAACAAACAGCAACAGAATAAGACATCCACAGAAAAGATCAGTCGGATAAGCTTGATTATATGGGTCTAGTCTTAGGTGCAAGTTGATGTATTTAAGTCTCAGGAAGTGATGTAATCCCTAAAGTATGTAATCACCGATCGTTTGCAATGCTAATGTGTTGCATCAACAATTACTTGTGTGTTTAATTTCTACACTCTGGATGGAGTCTCACCCTGTAGGTGAAGACCAGGAAGAGGCTAAAGACACCCCTGCTGGAACATTCTGTGAGGATTGGACGTTCCAAGCAACCACAGAGGGCTGGTTACATCAGAAGCTTAAAGCTTGACATGAACAGGCATGTCACTAAAGCAGTGAACTCCCTAAGTGTATGAATCACATGGTCCTCAAGATTTCTGGAGGCATATTCTATTCAAAATACTGAAATGACAAAAAAAGATACCATGCTATGAATAATTGAAATCATGAACCAAGTTGCTAAGCAACAAAGGCTGAAGGTGTACAACTGTTTTCACAATCGTTGAGGAGATATGCAATTCCTCCATTATTATTTGTTTCCCATCACAACTATAGTCTGTTCATATTGTTACTTATGCTATTAAAATCACACCCCACAACATCTGTTTATTTGATATACCATTAAAGTGTACACTGGATTGAGCTTAGTTTGAACGAAGATAAAAGATCTACTGTAGGTAACTCACTTATCAGTTTGGATTTGTAACTTCCCAATTTTGTCAAAGAAGGACAGTTTTCGTCAAATTAATACGCATTTACTGTTACATAATTAACATATATTATTGTCCAGTATATAAAAATAGACCCTGCACTGTTAACTCACACCTCTGGGGCCAGGGTTCGAGTTTCCACCCGGGTCCCGTGTGTGACGTTTGCATGTTCTCCCCATGGCGTCGTGGGGTTTCGGCTATTCACGAGCTCTGAACTACTGCATGACAAATAACGTAACGGCGGACAGGACAAAAGGGCATTTCGTGTTAGGCCAACACTGCTTACTATCCTGCCGGTAGTCACGTGTAATGGACTTGGTATGTGGTTTGTAGGCAATGAAGTCACCATGATGCAAGGAGTAGCAGAACACAATGGGAAATTGATAGGTTTCGAATGGTTGGATTCTTCTACCTTCACTCTTGGCAGGTCCAGGGCCATGGCCAGCCGCAGGGGACTATCGACAGGCACACAGATATGGCATTCAAGTACTGTAAAAGCGGTTGGAAGGGAATGTATGTATGGTGATTTTTGATTTTGACCTTGCTAGGGGGAGGTTTCTCGTCAGCTATGTCTCTTAATGCTAGCTTAAAGCATTTTGGAAGAAAATTCGGAAAACCTGCTGTCCTCAAAGGATTTCCCAGATTTGAAACCAAATTATTCTACTTACCCAGAGTAATATGCAAAAAAAATTTGTCGTCCTGCTAATATATAGTAAAAGTGTAATTTTTGTGCATGCCTTGTTTATTGTATTTAAATGTATTATATAGTCAGTAACAAAGGGATTAAAATGTCACAATAGTAGAAATAGTACAATAATCACAAGAGTAACAAGTATTTTTAAGATTATTAGACAGCACTTCGAGATTAACAGGAATGAAATAAAAGAATAAATGCAGTTGTGTTTTTAACTGACAAAGCAATATTAATGTGTCTTGTATTATACTTGGTTAAAAACAAACAATATAACTACTGCAAATACAGTGACAAAAGAAAAGATGTAAATTGCTTGGGAAAAGCCAGTTGGCTTTTCTATGGTTGGCTTTGGTTTAAAATTGAACCTTTCACTTCCCATATCAGGAGTGCACTTCCCATATCAGTAGTGCACCCACCGCAGACACATTAGAGTGGTTCTGTTCTTCTCTGGCTTTTTCAGCAGGTGCTTGCACATCCTCCTTTTGACAGCCCAACGGAAAGTCTAACAGGAATAATCTTGAGATTTACTGTACACACCAGGGCTTACCCTAATTCTATTTAATTTGTCAGCAAAGCTTTACGGCTAATACCTCATGAAAGCTCATAAACAGAACAGAAAGATGGGTCTAAAAATCAAAAGGGGGAAAATGACTTTCTAACGTCTTTAGACTTTATACCTACTCTATTAGGCACAGGGAAGTGAAAGTCAGCAGCGCAGTCGCAGACTTGGAACCAGTACCAACATTATCCTTCCAAGTACTCAGCCTGATGGACTAACAATTTTGGACAATTCATCCACCAAGGCTTTTCAAATCTTAACATCTGTCTTATAAATACCACAAGATCATAATAATAATAATAAAAATAATAAAATAATAAGTCTGTACTTCATACAGGGGCCTGTGTGGGCCCTGCCATGGGTTGGCGTCCTGTCCTGGGTGCTTCCCTGCCTTGTGCCCATAGCTTCCAGAATAGGCTCCAGAGCTCCATAACCCTGCAAAGTAGAAGCGCGTACAGAAAATGGATGGTAGTTGTTACATCATTAAAATTAATCACAAGTCATGCCGTTCCAGCTAATTGCTTTCCCTTGCTAGCCCAAATAAATTAGTCATGCAGAGGCCTCATATGTGAGGCAAATCTCCAGCAGACATCCAGTCAGGACTGGGGGCTTTTGGATAGGAGAAAGCAGCGAGGGATCTGCCTGGTGAAACCTGGGCTTGCAGCTACAGTCAGCTGGATATTGATGTGCTGACTGCTGGGATTAAGGGTAAAGCATGCTGCTTTGCACAACTCCTTTTATCTCCCACCAAAAGAATTAATCCAAAATTCCCTTCGTGAAACCAGCTCCTCCCTAAAAGAGGAGGATGTTGTCTGACAGGTTGCATCAACAGTGGAGAGGCAGGTGAAGCCAGTGGTGAAGCTAGCAGCTGTGCTTGCGAATGTTTGCCGTCTTTCCAGCTGCCATTTATTTGCATAATCAGCTGGGCGCAGTTTGCCCAGGAAAGGACTCTGCTTTTAAAAGAAAAAAAAATGCTGAATAGCTCCTTTTTTGAGGCACAAAAACACGCGCGCTGAACCTGGCCTCTATTTTCCTGTGTCTCCCTACAGAAGTATACGCAGTGTTTGTTTTCCTTTAATTGCGTGTTTTCCCGGGTAAATGGTGATAATCTCCTTGCTTCAGAAAAACAACCTAATATTGACCAGAAAAATTCTAGTAGTCAGTGTTTGTTTTTAAGAATAGTATAATATTTTGGATCTGATTCATGAATGGCATTTTTTCCCTAATGCAAGCATCATCTAACATTCACGATTCCAGATGTCTCAGATAAAACGAGGGCGTTTTATTTTAGCCATGAAGTCCAAATAGAGGACCTAAGATCTAACATGAAATGCTTTTGACATTTTTAGATTTTAAAGACCACAGAAGGTGCATAATATATATTAGCGACATTTGTCAGCATTCACCTTCCCTGGTAAAATGACAGTGATAGACATTGATTTATTACAAGCAGGATATGTAACATAAAAAGGAATAATGAAATAATTGGGATGCTATGCATCTCCATCCATCCATCCATTTTCCAACCCGCTTATCCGTTCAGGGTCGTGGGGGGAGAACATGCAAACTCCACACACATGGAACTGGGCCGGATTCGAACCCCGGTACCAGAGGTGTGAGGCAACAGTGCTAACCACCACACCACTGTGCCGCCCACTATGCATCTCCAAGCGTCAATATTATAACAGTTGTGTTATGTGATGAAAGGAAAAGCTCAAACACCCAATCAGCACATTAAAATTGTTTGTTGTTGTTCTTGGCCTTTTGAAGAAATGTTTAACTCTGTGTGATACTCACAAGAAATGATGTCCATTTACAGTTTAGGTGAAATCTTCTCATTTATATAATTCAGTTATGTGAATGCTGTCACTGTCATTCCTCGCTGTGCTAATATTTTTACGGGTGCCTTCAGTACTGTGCATTATTAGTTCGGGAAAATAGCCAGTCACTTTGTTTGTTGCTGGTAATTTTCTTCCTCCTGTACTTATTTCTATCATTAAGGTTTTTTTACCCAGTACAAATACAGAGTAATACGACAGCTTAAATGTGAACTCAATTTATTTTTAATACGTGATGCTTTGTAAAACCCTACCTGCAGATCTGTATTGAAATTTTTGTCTTCTGGTGTTTAAAGTATAGATACGTTTAATAGCTGTAAGACAGCGATGTTGCTCTTATGGAGGCTTGATCTCTGTCCTGTTAAGTACTTTAGCACTGAGTGGCGGTAGTTCACCTCGGGTCACATGCCTCTTATCTGGGGCTAGTTTTCAAATGTACTGTGACCATGACCCGCATAGATATGTGCATATGTTTATTCCCTGTCCATAAGTCTGTCCCATGTCTATTGATTGGGATCAATGTTCCTGCCCTGTGGTGAGGTGTCCTAGGAGCACTAATCCCTGTCACGTTTTAAGTATTCACCATTATACTTGCAAACAAGTGTTGCATATATATTTTTTCGTACATATTTTGTTTTCCTGAATTTTACCTACCTTGCTGCTCTATGCAGAATAATAGCACAATACAATTTTACAGCCAAGTATCTGCAAATAAAACTGTAAATGAGAACCATTGTCTTAACAACCCATAACTCAGTCTGTCACTGTTACATTGCAGCACTCTTTGCCTTAAGCCCCCTTTTGTCCTGCACCGTAAGGCTAATGTTACACATCCCTTCATGCGTCTTCATGAGTCTTCATGCATGTTTAATGGATGTCATAAGGTCAGCACTACATCTTTCTAACATGGACTTTGTGCCATTCATAATTTTCGTCGGGCTACTGTCCGGCCCGCCATGCCTTAGCAGCTGAAAAATGGCCTGGAGTCATTTTTTCATGGGTCTCTAAAACTGTCCACTCTTCCACATAAAGCCAAAGAGTCACCCGCTCCCAGAATGCACAGACACACCAGAGTCACACACAGGCTTAGCCTGCATCCCAGCATGCAACGGCTGCGTCACATTTTTCACCTATGTGCCACTCCACGTCCCTCCAGCGTTCCCTGGCATACAGTATAAGCCAATCCAAACAAAACTGTGGATTTTGCACCTATCCCTGATTAGCACCATTGCGATACCAAAAACAGCTCAAAACACACTATCAATATTTAGAAAGGCACCACCTGAGAGATTATGCTCAGAACATTTGTATTTGCCGTGGCTTTACACTGGTGATAGTGGCACTGTTTATTTTGCGGAGTAGACGCCGCATATTGTGATGCTGAGTCCCAGACCGAAACAATCCACTGACAGTGCATGACTGAATCGTTTAACTATTGACTGCTTCTCAGAATTAGCCTGAAGCTGTCGTCCTGCTGGCCCAGGTCTTGGCATTTCACTGACTGTGTTAATTGTAGCTTTGGGTCGCAAGTGGAAAATTTAACGTGAAATCCTCTGCATGCCCTGATTACCTCATAAGGAAGGTTCTGGGTACATTTTGTATTGACACTGCCTTAATTATCAGTTTCTAAGCTGTTGGTACTGTTCCAGTACATTTTATACATGCCCCACCCTGTGTAACTAAATTTAGGTCCTACTGTCTGAAATAATTATAGACTCGATTTCAAAAATGCCATTTCTATCTAAGGTGTGTAAGTGGCTGCCAAACAGCTGCCATCATTTATGGTGATAGATAACCTGTTTGAAAGTTCTGTCAGGTGTTCTGGCTAATATCATCTTGAAGTGACAAATGACCCTGAAAAATCGACAGTGTTCAGGAATAGTACTTCTGATTGGCTGTGGGCCTGTATTCCTGGCGCCACACAAGTTGGTATATTGTGTTATGAGTAATGACCATCAATTTCTATTCCTCTGCATCCTCTTCAATGGTGACCAGCTGTGGATGTCCGCAGCAGGTTGTTTTTGAGGCTGTTACTCAAAATATTCAGATGAATGGTTGAATGAATGAATGTTGCATTTTATGTACCACCCATCAAGGCATCCAAAGCATTTTACGGAAGCAATGAGGAGCCACTTCATCCACCATCAATGTGTAGCCCCCACGTAGATGATGCAACAGCAGCCATTTTGCACCAGTACTCTCACCATACAGTAGCTAAGGTGGTCAAAGGGCAGGAGTGAATTCACCAGTCAGATATTGGATATATATTTTTTAGCCAGGACATCAGGGTACCACCCCAGAGATCTTTTGTGACCTCAGAGAGTCAGGACCTCAGTTTTACATCTGAAAGACAGCACCAACATTACAACATTACATCCCTGTCACTGCAATGGGGCACTTTGATCCACACAGACGGAGACAGATGGACTCCCCAGTTAGCCACACAAACACCTTTTCCATCTCTTTTTCATTCTGAGGAGAGCCACTTATACTGCCTGTTTGAACCTAGTTGATTGAATAAGCCATCTGCTCAGATGGAATCTCGCAAATATGTTAACGGCTAGGTACCTCACTGCTCATGGGAGTTTTACTTATACAAACATCGTCTGACAACAGAATGAAAAACGATTGGTTCAAAGAGATAACCAATTATATTGTACAGGAGGTGGGTCCAAGCGACTAGAGGAGGCAGGGCCAAGACATATGATAGGTTGGTGTGACATCTGACACAAGATCTAGTTGGTTAGCTCTCTGAATGAATCATTTTTTGTTCAGCCCTCAGAACAAGTTTGCGTAAGTAAAACTCCAATGAGCACTGAGGTACCTAGTCTCCCATAAGCTCCCTCAACTTCCGCTAATTACTGAGAAGGTTGTCACAAAGGTGTTGAAATGTCAACAGGGCAGTTCACCGCAAACATGAACAATTTTCAAGATAATATACCACTCTATGCTATGGTTGTTGTAATTATTCATGTATGTCGACTAACTTCATCCAGCTTTTGGTACAAAATTCAGCTGCAAGCCTGCTTATCTGATGTGGGAAGATGGATCACATTACCCCAGTGCTAATTTCCAAGAATTGGCTCCCAGTATCTTTGAGGATGAGTAATAATTTATAAGGCCATGCGTGGATTATCCACAAAACATAAGTATTGTCCACAAAAGAGGAAACTGAATGTTGATGGCCCACCTTGCATAACAGTTCTCTTGAGATAACTGGGCGTTTGTGCTCCCCAGTGAAAAATCAGCACACAGAGGAGCTGAGCACTCTAGCTTTCAATGCGAACAGAAGGAATGTGCAGGCTGACTGTGGTGGCATCTGTCTAATGGGGACAGTATGTACGGCCCTAGCAGAATCCTCCACATGCACTCACTCAGACCAGATGGCAGTTGCAGCTCAATCCACAGATCGCTCTTTAATCTGTGTGTGCCTGTGTGTGTGTGTATGTTTGTGTGTGTGCCATCGATCTTTAACTGACAGAATTGCCTAAACCCATCCGCTAAATGACTGATTCGATCTACTTTCAGGCACACGTTGTTTTCTTTAAACACCAGGCTCGTGGTGTGTTGTTCAGAACAGGAACTGAAATGACCGGTTTAATTGTGCGGTTTGCGTGTCCATGTGTTTGTAGGAATGCACGTAACTTAGATTAAAATGTGTCCCTGGGTTCCCTTTGTTTTGTGGTGGGAAATTACTGGGGAGAGAACATCTTGAAAGTTCATGGGATTCATGAGATCAAAGACATTGGATATACAGAGATGGTGATTTAAAAGAGGCCATTGCTCCTTGGGAGAAAACTTCTTACTAGGGTTCCAAAACAGTCCATTGTTTTTCTTCTTTTTAGACTGGAAAGCACTTTATGGAATAATCCAAATTGTACTGGCAGACTGTCTAATATTGGACTCAGGTTATTACAGTGGAAAATGTAATTACAGTTTCTAAATACCAAGTGACTTTTAGACATACTTGTTGCAATTTAGACAAGTAAAAATATTTACGACTTTCAGAAACTGTCAAGTCACTTGGAGCTTGGTGTCATTTTGAGCAGTGATAAAGCATTTCTTTGAAAGACTAAGTACAACCTTCAGACATTTACACTCTGAGATAGACAAACAAAGTGTTTCTCATGCGTTGCATTGCATAATACCGTGATTGAGATCCCAGGGATAGGGCCGCGGGCTTGTACTCATTAACGTATACTTCCCTGTCAGTCGGGTAAAAATATGCTCTTTAAACCACCTGTACTGCAGTGTAAAGACCTAATTTCTAGGAATACAGTTGCCGCAGGCTACCGCCAGACTAACCCATGCGCCCACCTCGCAGTTCTGAGCCGTGTGACTGTTACTATGGGAACAGGCTGTCTGCTTAATTCCCTTGATGATTACGTAAGTCTCTCCAGTTGCACCCTACAGTCTCGCTCCATCCCCCTGCAGGACTGCGAGCTTGATGATCTTAAACAACAGACCGGTGTAGGAGGAGCTTGTGAGTAAACAAAACCGGACATGTACACAAAAAGATATTTGAGGAATGATGCTATCATTTTCCCCATTAATGAGAATGATCCACTATCATGTGTAATTGTAAGTCTTTAGCTATTACCCTTACAAAACAAACACCTAAATACGGTTCTTGGTTAGCCTTCATTAATGCACAGTAACGACTTTATTGGCTCATTGCATGAACATTTTCCTATTTTTTAAATGCACGACGAGGCACGGAAAACCTCCACACAAGCAGATGGGTTAATTATTGTTGCATTATTACTTCTTCAGTAATTTCTCAGAACATCCTGAAGATAAGAGCACCCGGAAATGGTGTCTGGAATTTGATCATAGCAATGTTCACCTGCAATGATTTTTCATCCTAAGGTGAATAACCTTTGCTGCAGGCAGTCCACTTGTATAGGGTGATTTTCAGTATATATCAGTGTGAGCTTGCTTTGTGACTTGTAGTGATTCGATGGGGTAGGATTTGGGGATGACATGTTTGTAAAATTTCATCACCTGTAGTTTATGCACCATTTACGCCTTATTTAGTCTTTAATTTATTTTTTTATTACCTACCTGTTGAAGGATTACAGGTGGAAAATAGCGATACTTAAATCCTAGTACAATGCATCTTTCCTTCGGTTGTACAAAGTTAATGTTTTATTGTGCACTCTCCCCATTTAACAAAAAACAAATAGCAAATAGCTTGCACTTATCTGCCTCCTATTAATTAGTTTAATTAATTTAAAATTAAGTTAATTTTCCATACCCAATACATATTTCCTGCTATTGTTTTTTGCTTTCTGTCTTTCTGAGTTCTGCTCTGGGTA
>JAODKL010000002.1:21400028-21417209 GCA_026780765.1 Petrocephalus schoutedeni | reverse complement strand
AGTTAATTTTCCATACCCAATACATATTTCCTGCTATTGTTTTTTGCTTTCTGTCTTTCTGAGTTCTGCTCTGGGTAGAGCATCCTTCCCCCTCTTAGACTTCCAAATCTTTACTGGGTATTTATAAAACATTCAAGATAGGATGCCTATGTGGACCGATAAATGCAGTTTAGGCCCATGCAGTTGAGAATACTATTTGTGCTCAGCAGGTCAACATCCACTCTATTCTAGGTCTCGAATCAGGGTATCTTGCCCTTCAGAAACTTTACTTTAGTAAAAATTTTGAACCCAGTGTGACTTCTGTTAAATCGGATAACCCGGTGATGCTTTTCTGCTGCAACTGCTGTATCCATCTTTTAACACCCGTGATGTTGATTCCACCTATTAATACCATCATTATAAATGATCGACAGAATTTAATGGTTCCACTGGCCCCCTGTTGTGCCAGAAGCTGTGAAGATACTGCAGTCGGTCAGATTCCATTCAACATGCCTTACCCTGCACACAAACAATTTGCGGCCATTGCATAGCGCTAGTGGGGTTAGATTAAGAACGAGTCTATGTGAGAACTTCTGTTTGCTGTTTGTCGGCTAGATTTGGCTACTTCAGTTGTTGTGTGGTATTTGGGAACAGACGCAAAAAAGACTAATGCTAGTAGTTAACATGGCAATAGATTAATAGGGAGATGGTAAAATTTCCTTGTAACATAAATACTTAATTGCCCCAGAGTAGGGTACTGGGTCAGCAAATTAGTTTAAATAATTTAGTTCTGACCAAATGTTATCAGTGTGGAACAAAATAACCATGTACATGTTGTTCCACTACCATCTGCCCCCAATTATACTTATATCTGCACTTAAAGTTGAGTTCAGTAAGTTCGAGCAAGCTGATAGTGGGCCCAGTGTGGAGTTTTGTCTGGGATTCCTAATGAGGAACCTGAATTCTTTCTATTTCAAACCAGCCACACGCACCTTGATTTGCTCATGTACTTTAGTTTATGTGAGGAATGGATCTTTGATTATCAGGAAGCTTGAGCAGACAGAAAGCTTCTCAGGATACATGCAATGCACAATACTGGTTTGGCCCCTAGGTTCATAGTGGAAAGGGTGTGGTTCCACAGTCAAAAACCTGAGCTTACTGCGTGGGACAGATGGTGCAGATTTTTCTTAACTGCTCATAAATATTCTTGCTAACTATACCTTTATAATAGTTAATTATTGCAATTATTGTTTTAACTCCTAACCTGGGGAATGCTGAACATGACTATACCAAGAATATTCATGCACTGCTCTTTAGAAATCCCACCGTTTTATAGTGTTGTACAGTATATGAAATGGTGATCCCTGCAAGGCATTGTACAATCAAATCGATATATTTTATTTAAGGGAAAAGTAATAAAATTGAATTTAACACTGGGAATAGTAAAAGCCCAAAAATGTAAAGCTTATTCACATAACTCACATGGAATTACTTTCTCCAGTCTACAGTCTTTTCTGTTTGTTTTCTGTTCTGTTTTGTTCTGTTCTTGTTTCTATTTTTGCACTTTGGGGTACTGCATACGTTGTTTTGACGCATTTACTGAAGACTGCAAGACTTTTAATTATTACAGCAGCTGCCCCGCAACGTTCAGAGTGAAAACTTTCGTGGAATTGTGTGCTTTTTTTTTTTCTAGGAATGAACGTCAGACTTTCAGTCTGGACCACGCCTTTAAAAGATGACTTTGTCTGTGGGATTGTGTTGCAGTAGTTAATACTAAACTGTTTTTCAGCTAAAGGTGCTGACACAAATTAAAAAGACAGTTTTTTTTCCTAATTATTTGAACTTACGTTACCAAATAGCCTAACAATTTGTATGGAAGCAGGAGAGATTTTAGTTCCTTGGCCAGCCCATAGTCATAAGTGTCTTCATGGGGGACTACTGCTTTCTTTCAAGCTGTCAAAGTGAATCAAATGTGTTTATTTTGTTTGGCATATTTCCCAAGTGCTGCTGTGCAAACATTTTAGCAGCAGCCTTTTTCAAAAGACTTATAGGGTCAATGAGTTTGTGACAGGATCACCTGCCAACAAGGTATTGCTCAGATTAGAAGCAACTGGCATGCTGCAGTGTAACATTGTAAAACCACCACTAAGGACCAGCCTTCATCTTCCACCTATGCTGTTTGTATAATTAAGTTCAAGAATATTTGTTTCCTGAACCCTTACCTCTTTCCCCTGTACAGCAAGCAAATGCAAACTAATCACACTTGACCAGGTAAAGTATCATTCACATAGTATTAGGGAGTGTACAAATCAAATCAAAAGTGTGTGGATTTCACAGCGATTGCTGGTTTTAAAATATGCTTAGACCACCTGCTTAACGTACCGACAAAACTTTTGGTATTTCGCTGTATCAGCTTTATGATGCCATTTTTAAGTATTATGTGGTGAGTTGCACTTTATCCCACCATGTACGATCCTGACAAGCTAGAAAATTAGCTAGCTTCCCTGCAGTCTTCAGTTATAATTTCAGGCATCACGGAGATGTCAAAATCGGTGTTGGATCTCCTCCACAAAGTCCCAGTCCTTCGCAAAGAATGTTGTTTGTCTCCTTGAGCTAGAGACAGCTCATTTCCCTCCATCTGCTGTCAGTCAGCTCCAAAGGGGCAAAATTTCAAAGTTGCATAACAGAAAGTAAACAAACAGCAGTAGCTTATAATTTTGGCAACATGCTGCTAGCGGGTGGTAGAATAGCCTTGCGTGCATGGAGATCGTTAGAGGGGCCATGGAGAGGTTTGGTGAGCAAATCATGTCTGCGCTACAAACACACTCATACAATCCGCTTGAGACCTAAAGGGCAGTCAGGACACTGGGGCCCACCTGGCAATGCTACAGGGCACAGAGTTTACAAAACGGTCCCTTCAGGCCCTTGGCGCTGACTCCTCCACTGCCTGCCTGGCGAGCTGTAAAGTCTCCTATGAACATTCCGTCCCGACATGAAACTCATCTTAAAATTGCCCCAGTTTACAGACTCATATGAAATGGCATGCAGGGCCACTGAGCTGACTACATCATTGTCCTCAGCCATCACTTAAATGATGAGCCTTGCATCATACCAGTCCTTCTGCTGCAATTACCATGTCCTTGGCAAAGGTTATAATTACACTGCAGTAGGAGGTATGTCTCATGTCGCTAGTACATAGTGTTTCAATATAAAAGATGAACGCATTTGAAGTAAACCATGAATATTGTTTGCATATAAATTACAGTGGCATTGTTTGCAGTATTGTACCTGTTAGGTTGTAGGTGACATAGTAGTAAAGACTACACTTGTAACTCAAAAACTGCTAATTCAGAGGGGCCCTATAATAAAAGTAATCAGTTATTAAATACATCATCCATCCATCATCTTCTTTTATACTGCTTATTCAGGGCAGGGTCATGGTGAGCCTGTGTACTATCCCAGGGAGTATAGGCAAGAGAGCAGCCTAGATGTGAAACAAGCCTAATGCAGGGCATACACTCTCACAGACCGTGGTTGTGTTGCTGCTGGAGAAAACTGGACTACATGGAGGACACCTGTGCAAACATGTAGAGGTGTTATTCAAACCCCAGATCTTTGAGGTGCGAGGCTACAAACCTACCCAGAGAGCCACTGGTTATTAAACTGCACTAGTAAAAGAACCATCTGTGCAAATGAGTAAAAAGAAATTCTTTGACTAAAAATGTATAACTACCAAAAACCCTATAAGAGACTATTGAACACTAAGTTTGAATATAGCTATATTGTGTCCGCTCCTCAAGTGAGACCTCCGACCTTCTCGTGTAGCAGTTCACCTTTGCTCACACCTGGAATAAGTAATAAGTGAGCAAGGGTGACAGACAGATCTTAGCTTTCGAGACGGGGATAGAAATGATCCTGGTGATCCAGCAGCATCAGTGCTGGGTCCAGATGGTGTCTGCTTGAGCTGCCTGCTACAGAACATAAGTGACCTGGCTGGTGAACCTGACATGAATAATTAAGCCCATCAATTCTGTGCAACGTTCTTCTTGGAAACCCGTTGTGATTGTCAGATCAGTAATTATTATGGTATGCACCTGGCTTATTTAGGAAGGGAATGTCTCTTATTTTAGTATAGATTGCGAGGGGCATAGGAGTGGCATGGATACCCTGGTAGATTCAGGGTGCACATCACTTCACAGGAGCCCGTGACTAAAATCACACGTAAAATTTGGCAGGGGTCACAAGGTGACACTTTGTCAGGGGGCCCAGCCATTAGGTAACAAAAGAAGTAGCATTATACATACCGTTAACACGTTTCCGTCAAAAAATATGCCACAATCATTGATTCTTACTTAATTTACTTTATGTCTGTTAGGTTAGCACTGATACCTAACCACAGCTAGGATTATACTTGTGTGTGATGTGATGTCAAATGAGACATCTTGACAAGCAGAAAGCATGTCAATCAACAGGCAGACAGTCAAACAAGCAAGTTTTCATTTGGAGTATTTAGCACTGGGGTGGAGAAGGTTAATGAATCATTGGACCTTCTGAATCCTCCAACTGACACACATCAGACAAGTTTCCTCCCAATTCCACCATCTTTAAACAAGCAAAGTCATGTATTGCTTATAAGCTTGAAAGACACGTCAAAACCTCAGTTAGCATGAAAGGCAACCTAATACCTGAAAAAAGCCTGTATGTGCAAATACTCACTGGCTTGAACCAGCTTGGACACATTCATAGTTCATTCTGAAAGAATTTCCTTTAATCCAGCTCTTGCTTTTTTTAAATATTACGCTACAGAGCTGGAAGGCCATAATTGGAATGGCCATCAAAACATGTCATTTATTATTAATCCATGTGCACATAGAGTCTTTAGCAGTTTTTGAATAATCTGTGAAAATGCCAACTCACCAATTCAATACACCACATTCTTAAGCACTTGAAAATAAGGGCTTTTTGTGTTCATCATGAACATTCCTGCGAGTTAAACTTGAATGTAGAAACAAGCATTTTTCCTCTCTGAAGTATACTTCTAATTCAGCCCTCGTCTTTCATACAGTGTTTAGTTTATGCTGGTTAAACATTCATGAAGTGTGGGAGGCACCTTGAACAAAGCCATGGTGTAAATTAGCAACTCAGATATATTTGCACATCACAAGAAGACATTTTTCATATTATTATTATATTAACGGTTTAATTCAATTCAATATAATAGAACAACGAGTGGTCCAAGAGCGATGGTTTTGTGAAAATTCTTTTGTAAGACAGACTCCCAGCAAGTAATGCTTTGAAATTACAAAAATTCAGAAGATATTCATTTTTTTTTGTTTTAGAATAGGATCATGAAAGAATTCCCTGGAATTGGCCTGGGGTATGCTGCTCAGTCATGAATCACCTTCCCCATAAAACTCAGGTAAAGGATATTAAACGTAGTGGTTGCAAAAAAGTGAGGGCCTAATTTTTGAGATGGTTTAACCATACTGTATATGCCAGTGTTATTCAATCCAGTCCATGGGGCCCTTCAGATAGTCCACATTTTTGCTCCCCCCACAAAAATGTGGACTGTTTGGGAGAGAGCTGGGAGGGAGCAAAAACATGGACCGTCTGTGGGTCCCCGAAAACTGGGTTGGGAAATACTGCTATATACTAAATACAAGAACCTTCAACCTCAAATAATATTCTGTATACAGTTTCGCTTGATTTACAGTATTTGCCAAACAATAGTGAACCTATAGAAATAGTCCGTAGAAATAGTCTCTGGCAGAAACATAATTCTATAAATACTTACGTCATAAATAATACATTTAAAAATGCATTATTTTCATTAAATATCTGAACTGATATTCCCCTCCCTTAGGACAGGTTTGACACAAAGACAGGCGTTTCCCATGCAATGGAAGTGCACGAGTGAATTAAATAACAGTATGTGCATACATCCATATAATTACATAAAAAAGTGGCATTTTAGAAAATAATAATTAATAAATAATATTTTTAGCTCTGGTTCTTGCAAGTTTTCACCAACTGCAGACTGTATCTGCTTAATAATATAATTGTAAAGCTTTTTGGATCTTTTTATAATGAAAGTTGACCTAAGATTTTATTTCCATAAAAGTTTTTGACTTTTGCTTCCTTATGTAGATACATCATGGCTTGAAGTAACACAAGTGCACAGGTCTTCTGAAATAATATTTTGGTGGACTGTATTTCTAATAGCGTTCTGACATATTTTATTCTGATACAAAAAATAAAATCTTTTCTGACAGGGTAGCCTAGTCTATAAAATGAGCTCCAAGGTTGCCCCAGCCACTCTGTTTTTAGGAAAACGAGCATTTAAAACCCTTGTCGACGTCCACACCCAGCAACAAGAATGTAAACAACCCATTCCCAAACACCTCACTGAAAACATTTTTACCCCGGCCGAATGGAAACAGTGCGCTCCCAGAAAGCCGGGCCTCCATCGGTGTGTGTGCGCAAGGCGTCCTCGCTCAAACTCAGGCGGCTGAAGAAAGCTCCTCAGGAGCTTAGGTGGTCCCTGGGAAATCGCTGAGCCCAGAAGCAGTTCATGTACACTGCTTCTTTGTCTGTATGTATATGTAAACACCATAAATATCATAATCGTAAATCCTCGCCCTACATTAAGCAATTAAGTAAAAGAATGAAGATAACCTAAAAACACTGCCAGGAAAGACTGGACATCCCCATGCACCTATCCTCGCCTCTGTTTCTTATGAAAACCTGATTCCTAGATGGTGTAGAGTGGTTAAGGGAGTGGCTTATTTCCCTTGGAGGTAAACTGCTCCCGGGATGAGAGAGTCATCAATATCAAGCCATACAAAACCTCTCAGCAAAGAGGAGGCATTCAGAGAGGCTAAACATCACAGGAAATGGTTTGTTTTTAGTTCCAATAATACTCGTCCTTTGTAAGGTGTTTGCATCAGTTTTTGTATCAGTTATCCTTCATTATAATGATTTTCATCTTAACCACCTGTACAGTCTCTACACGTCTTTCAGATGTTTTTCAGCTGCACTGAGGAACGCTCATGACAACCAGAGAGGTACCTCTCCTTGTCCCCTTAAGCTTGATCTGGTAAAAACCAACAACATAGGCAGCTGCTTCCCTGAGGACGGCACTCCTCCCGAAGGCCACCAGTGTGTGGACTACTACACTTCCTGCCTTCAGACAGGGGCTTCCTGTGCCTCAGACATCGGAGAGAACCTGGAGGGCATGGAGGAATGATTGGAGAAGGAGTGTTTTTAAAGATACTGCAGGGATTTGGGAGTAAAGGTCATTTAGGGCCAGAGGAGAGGGATTTCACTTTGTTGGTTCCTCATAATTACTCTTATATGAACAAAAAACGGAGTCTTTTTCCCTGTATTTACTGTATTGTTGGTCGTTGTTTTATATTGTAAATAATATTTAAGTACACATTAAATAGATGTATATGCAGATATGTGTTTTATTGTGTGTAAAGTGTGAATATACATATGCCCCCTCAACTGTCCCAAAAAGGAAGTGGGAGTATTTTTTAAGTTGTCTAATCTTGCGGGACCCCTGACAGCTGCATTATATTCCCTCTGATTTAATCAGAGGTGGCATTATCTCACTCTTTACTATCAATAGCCATGAACAAAGTAGACCCAAACTAAAGACATCAGAGGAAAGCAATATGAGCCACACGGCTTTTGATCATTGGACCGGTACTTTGGTGAGAGCTGATCTTAAAGTCCAGGATGAGCTCAAGCGCCAGATGATTAATTATTGACCTGATTGAATCTGTAAACAGAGTCTGTTAAAACCTGAATAAGACAAACTAACAGCTCAGTAAGTAAGGCTGTGGGCTGCCAATTCTTTTATTTAACATAATCTTTACTTATATTTACTTGGCATAAATATACATAAATTATTTACATTGTTTTACCCATTTACATATGTATGTTAGATAATGATTTGTAAAATGCAATTGACTTTTAGTTTTTATGACCTTGACAAAAAGTATAAGAGCATCTTCCTTGTAATGAACCTGTTATATATACAGAAGACTTTCGCTGACAGTGATGTGAAAATGCACATTGTGTATCTGTTCCTAAAATGCGTGCCTTTTATGTGTATAGCCCCACGGAGCAGATAGACTGCCTACCCGGAATCTGTGCTGCGACTGCTTTTAATAGTTCTGCTTTCATTGTATCTTGTTTTTCGTCGGCTCCTTGTGACTCAGTGCTCAGGCATCAATGCCTGAACGCTATTTGTTTAGCGCCACACCGGCGCTGAGACGGAAGTAAACAATAATAGAGGCACTCTACGCTTCCAGTCCCCATGGTGTGCACGTGTTTTACTAGTTTATGGCCACTGTTTTTGTCATTACACCTCAACATGGCAACTCCAAACCCCTCTCCTCCTAAATATATTCCTTGTATTTATATTACTTTGTTTCCTTTTTGAACATTTTCCACTTATAAAGTTAAAATAACAGGACATTCAAAGATGTATGCAGGAATCCAGGATGTTTTGGATTATTAAACTCCTTGATTGATACTAGTGTTAAACTGCGGGGCTCTTTATTTGACGAATGGTCAACATGGTCTACTCTTGGCTATGTTAATTTATTACATGACTTCAAAAACCAAGCACATTTAAGGATTTACCATGAAAGCAATGAGGCGTATGACCGCATTCATCTCTGACTCTGAAAGCTGTGTATATTCCCTCTTTCTTTACGTGGAGTAAATTTCCTATTACAGTTAGAGTGTAGAACCATGTCCAAATGGAAAAAAACAAGGATTGTTCGATAAGTAATTAATAATAGGTACAAGGTGGGAGGCCTAGTCATGCCTGCGTCTTTCAGGCACGTGAGATGGGGCCTGAGATGTATATCCAAACATTGGAAAGTGGCTACATTCATGTTTCAGCACATTTTTCCCTGGTCTGTCACTTATTTGGTGTGGAGGTGAATAGGCTTCCTCAATACTCACTGCTGTAGAGACCTACTTTATAGTTCTGCATCGATGAGGCAGGGTGCAAACACAGAATTTTATTCTACATAATTATATAATCTGAGTATGCCGGTGTCATATTCCATTGTAAGAGAGAAACTTTCCTTGCATGTATTATAAATAGTATTATAACATGCAGGCTGCTTGGGGAAGTCTTATATGTGAAGGCTAGTCAAGTGGGACGGAGTGCTAAGCCTGTGAAAAATTAATACTTCCATTCAATATACCATTGCTCTCATTTACACTAACTAAAGACATTTCCCCTCTCTAAGCATTTCTACAGTAAGAGCCTATTTCCTTTTAAATGGGATAAAACCCTCATTAGGAAATGAGGTTGGTACGGATCTCTCCGGGCTCCAAGGCCTCTCTGGGTGAAACCTCCAGTTGAAAAGAAAAGGCTGACAGAGCAGCACTCAGCAGCAGTTCAGGATGCCCATGTTAATTTTGTCTGGCGCGGGATTAACGGTCTTGGACAGACTCCCAGACAGGGGTGAAGTCTTGAAGCGGTGCCGGCATTTTCGCAGAAGCAAACGTTCCCGGCCAGATTGAGTAATGATTTCGCGTTGGCAAAGCCATCTGACTCAGAGTTCCCAACAAATCCCCCCTAATAATGTGCTGAGCGATTGGACATTCCTATGGGGATGCTGTGAGGAATTACAGGTGGCTGCAACCTTTCTGAACCCAGCACTTTGCTGGATGTGCTTAAGTTGTAACAGATTCTGCAGTATGACCTGAAGGCTACATCTCATAGCTGTATTCCCTGCTTTCTTTGACCTACAAAGAAAGCAACACTGGATACTTATTCACGATACTTTTTTTAATTACATGAATGACAGATGAAATGAATTTTACTATTATTTATTGAAGACATGCATTTATCGAAAGCCTTTTTCTTCTTTAGCTGTATCAACTCGCAGCTGAGATCTGTAAATAATTACAGTCTCCTCAACAATAAGGAAAATAGTTTTTCCTCCAGGTATTCCAGCTTCCACAAATAGTGCAAAACCATATGGTTAAAGTGAATTGGTGTGTCTGAATTATTTTAATTGCGGGTATGTGTGAGCTACGGAAAATACAAGCTACTCCAACTGAACTTTCCATTCATTGTTGCTAACTCCACATGAAGCAGAACAAAACACTTTCATGTCCACACAATGTCAAATGTACACAATGCCTGTTTTCAGCAGTTTCTGTCTTCATGGGGACACTTGTGTCATTTTGTCCCTAAAAAAAGATACAAAGCTTAAACACAGACACAGGAAAGGCTTGCAGGTGTTGGGTGTGTTTGAGTTGAAATTGGTCTGCCCTTACACGTCACTAAAGTCATCACAAAGTGATCCAGCCTGATGTGGGAATAATAACATAACATTGTCTTCAAAATTTCCCAGCTGTCACTGATGCAAAGTGTGCGTCAAAGAGGAAGAGCACACGTAACTAACCAGCTACACTTTCTTCGTGTTAAGATGCTTCTGACAAATGTCCCACCCAGTTCGTGGTGCCCCAGGCTGACCTCATCCTCTGTGTCCATTAATTGAATCATGGAGCAAAGAGTAAATGCAGACCCCAGTCTGCAAAATCAGCCATCTGGCACAGGTGTTTCCTCTCCCGTCGAGCAAAGTCCCCCAGGATTCCCCGGCACAGAGCTCAGCCTCAGAAGGGAAAGCTAAAGAAAGGCCTCAAATGAGGGGCGGGGAAAAAAGGAAAAGCAATTTTACTTTCACATTGCCCAGCACAACATTTCTCTGGAAGTGGGGAGCAAGCTATACATCAAAGTGCTCCACAAGGCCATTGAAAATCAGTCGGTTCCTTAACACACTCTGTAAAGAGACAGAGGTCACTACGAAATACCAGACGCTGAACATATAGCTTGAATAGTTTATTTAGTACTGCAGGGACATTACAGACTCAGGATACCTTGGAAAAGGAATTTATCCCACTTACAGTAAGTAATATGGGCAAATTTCCAATATCCAGAGTACAGGACTACAAGGCCATTATTCATTCATTCTGGCCTGGCAAAAAGATAAAACTCAAACTGACTCATATAGTTGTATCCATAAGCAAGATCCATAGCCTAAATAACAAGAACAATATGTTTAAAACTGCATGACACAAAAGTATCTTCTCAGCAACTACATTATTTCCTTTCCCAGCTAACAAGTTTTAGTTCTAGGGATATTTACCGAGCGTTATGGTTAAGGTATTGAATCATTCAAAGTGTCCAGTTTTCCTCATGATCCCAGAACTGTTTCCCACTAATACAACTACTACTACAACTAAGAATAATAATACCAAAACAAAAAAGTGGATGACACTGTCGCTTTATACTGTACCTCTAAGGTCATGGGTTCAAGGTGAGATGGTGTATATGCCTATTGCACTTTTATTATAGTTTTATTATAAAGCAATATTTTTCAACATTAATTATGTCAAAAAGATACTCAGGTAATAATGTTACTGTGCTAACACTGAAAGAACCTTTGTTGAAATGTAAAGCGTGGAAATAACGTTCAATTAACATTACAGTGAAAACGTTCACTGCCACCTCAGACAAGAGCTTTAAAAAAACATTAAGTAATGTTTGGGGAATGTTCCCTGGTAGCTGGGTTAGGAGTAAATGGCTACATTGACAATAAGAAAGTAAAGAGGTCATTTCCAGATTAAAACGTTTTAATCAGAATTGGGTACACATTGCGTTCCCCTCCACAAAAAGGCTTCTAGTTTTATTTAGTCTGCACTCAGGAAATGTGTAAAGTTCAAGCTGAGCCATCTTGAAACCAGCAATCTTTGAGGTGAACACACAAGATCACAAATGCTTGCAATGCTCACTTTCTCACAGAACAAAAGTATGTAGAAATGCCTATTAAGGACTGGGTAATGAAGCAGAAAAATGGCATTTTGAAATCCATTTTCCACGCGTGTTTCTTCATCACCTTACTGTGCTGTACGAAACACAGGATTGCAGAAGTTACACTGTGTTATTTCAGCTGAAACATGCAGGTTAAACAATTTCCTGATGTCCTTTTATTGCGTGTTCATTTTTTTTTTACTTCATTTTAGTTTCATTCGGACATATCTTTGTTTTATAGAATTGTATGCTGGACAAGTCAAAAACACCATGAAAATACACACCCGTCCGTCATCTAACTGAATATCTGGTCGGAATCATGGGAGGCCTGGAGCCTATGTTGGTTCTCCATTAATGTTCCCAATTGTTACAGTGACATTGAAGTACTTTTGTTGTAGAAGAACTGAAAGGATGGCAGTATTGGTCTACCCATGGCTTTATACATCATGGCAGAAACTGGAAGTTTATAGGCTTCCTCTGCCTTCTAAGAACCTCTTGCAGAATCAGAAAGATTGAGCTTAACAACTGTAATAGACTAAAGTGGTGGGCTAATGAGGAAAGGGTGCTCTAAACTGCTCAATAAATATGCATAGTTTGGCGCCATTGAAACTGCTAAATTTAACGCAGTTACATCATGGCCCCTTCTTCGCGGTAAGATTTCGTTTACCGCAATGAGAGGGTTACTGGTGACTGCAGGCCGGGTAAACAAACTGTTTGTGTTTACGTCAAGGAGGAGTGTGTGTTATAGTGTCTCCTCCAGAGCAGGAAACAAAAACTGCAAAAAATGAAAATGAAAACATTTTGTTGGGTGGGAAAAAACAAAACCGGTTTGTAGCGATGCATAGAGTAGGCCGGGTCCCTATGGGCCTAGTGTTTGAGTTTTATCAATAGCACAGAGCATGCTACATTGCTGGATAGAACGGTACTACAGGTTACTACAGGTTACTACAAGATCATGAACACTATGACTGTGTCCCCTTGTAAGGCTGCATCCAAAGATGGAGTCACATCGGCGCAAAAAGGCTCCTTCAAATGCATCCTCCTTTTCTCGGACCGCAAAGGATCCATCGTAAGATTCATTCCGCAGACCTTGGAAGGATGCAGCCTATGGCTATGTACATTGTTTCCTTCAAAACATGCAGCCCTTGAATTAGGGCGCAGCTTATAAGGATGCCTTAGACTTTGTCCCACATCATCGAGGGAGACCTACAGGAAAAGTGTTTATTTGCCACTCGGACATTTATGCACTTTGCACCAAGCAATTGATCATTACACATTTCTGTGAATTCTGTGCCACCTGTCCAACCATTGCTTCGCAAATACTTCGCTGTGTAGATCCAATCATATAAAAAAAATAAGCCTGAACCACTGGCCTGACCTTTGGCCTTCCCCAGGGCAAAAAGCCTCCATGTTGTGATGTAAAAGACACGTGGTTTGTGCAGCTGCCTCGACTGATGTCGCTGGTTACTGTCGCTGAAATACCTATTTACGTTTGTCAGGTCAGTGATACTGACTGAGTACTGCTGGTGTAAGTAATTGGTGTAAAATGCAGCTGCAGTGGTTCAGCTGGAGTTCTGGGTTACTTTTGGCCAGCATTTACATGGCAGGGATGACGCCATTTAAATAACTGGCTGCTGGTTTAAAACGTGGATCGGGTTCCCCACCCCTGGTTTAAAATAACGTTTTTCACGTTTTCGCCAACAGCTAAACGTAACTTAAAGCATATACATTTGTGAATATTCTGCGTTATTCAATAGCAGACAGCTGGTTAAAGGCAGTTCATAATTCAAATCTCAGATGCCATAGCATTCTACAAGGCTCTTAAACTTGATCACACTGGGGAAAATATCCTATTATGGAAAAGTGTTAAAACAGTGTCGGCAGGTTAAAAATAGTGGTAAACACCAACATCTGATTGTATGTTTAGAGGAATGACTCAGCAAATGTAAAGGCATGTGCAGAAATTGGGAAGTCTGTGCATGACTTTTTACTTCTCTTACCCTTAATTTGATCTACTCACCGCTGGCTTTATAAATATTTAGCTCCAGAGCTATTTAGTTGTTTATGGGTTTTGGACAGGACGAGTCCTGACGCAAGTTGCCGGGAACTTTTGCAGTTTAGAAAACCAATGTCAACACAATATACTTGCTTTATATAAAAGAAATCATGCACTCCCATCTTATTTTGCTAGCTTGTTTTATGTATTTAATATATTGTGCATTTGTATGTATTTCTCTGTGCATTTTTATATGTATTGCGGAATAGATTAGTGCCTCCTGGTCCCGCTTCGTGAAATTACCTATAAATTTTCTATATTCAAGCATCTGATGCCCGATAAGGTCACAGTGATTACGGGGTTCATACAGTGTGAGAAATTCTCTCTCTATCACTCTCCCTCTCTCCCTCTACCCTTCTGACACGATTAAGAGAAATGATTTCCTTGCATGCACCCTTACTCGAGAGAATTACAGAGGCTGGACTGCCTATGCAAACACACCACACCATTTTTACTGGGAACAGATGTTTTCTCGTTACATAACAGCAGGACTAGCCAACAGCTGTCTTTCCTGGCAGCCTACTAGAGGCCGTGGGTCAGATGTACCCATGGAGGAAATCATTCAGCAGGGCCAATCGGCAGCACAGTCTCTCCCAGCCTGCCATTTCTATTCTCTACGCTATATCACTATAAGCAGAAATATAACAGCTCGGAGGCCCAGCACTGTCTGCTTTATCGTAAGCGTGGCACGCAGCTTCGGAAGGCTCATCTGACGCGCGGAACATTTGCTCTGGATAACTTAATGCTTTACGAGTTATGATCAAAAATATTGGTGAAAAACATTGGCACTCGTACTTTATTAAAAGAATTCAGTCTTTATTCCATAAAACGTTTTAAATTAAAAAAATGGTATCCATATAAACATTCTTTTAGATTTACAGTGGAACTAACCAAAAATGCAATGTAATTTTACTAATTGGATCGCATTGTATCTTAGAATGAATGTCATTGGCTCCTTCTAGAAGTACTTAGATTTCAGGCAGGTGGTTCTGCTTTACCGGAGGACAGAACTCACCTGTGCTCAGTTGGAAGGGCCCACTATAAATTTCACTCATTCAACCACCCTGAATAAGGGAAAGGATTTTATTTTTTGGCACTGTGTGTAGAACAAGCAACATAAACACAAGAAGGAGAAAGACCAAGAATTATCTGAGGAGGTCAGGGACAAGCCTGTATCCAAGGATGGACAATGTGAAGGATTTTCTCCAGGGAGCTCATCTCCAGAGACCTTGCTGCTTCTGTTTCCACCATAGGTAACGTTATCAAGAAGTTTCTGGCCCATAGCATTATAACCAAACTCTTGGGAGGGAACTGACCATTTTCTCAGTCTGTTAAAAAAGAAAATCAAGGAAGCTTTTAAATCAGCCTGCTGTGATTATCACCAATCAGGCGAAAAAATAATGAGGTGTCAAGTGAATATTGAAATGCTAACACCTCTCATAGTTTTAACCCAGGATTTTATTATATGTATTTGTCTTGATCAGTGTCAACCCCACGCTTCTTCCTTCTCATTTTTTGTGAATTACTGTCCAGTTATCTGAGAAAAAAAATAGTTGTATAAAGATCATGTTCCATACATAGCAGTACAGGAAAAGCTGATATAGTTTCACATGACGCCTTCAGTGTCTGCTTGCCATTGAGCAAATCGTGAGTAATGTCTTCCGACTGAAGCGGACATTCACATACTACAGCCTAATTGGGTGCCTAATAACAGATAAATGTTGCCGTAGCAACAATAACTGGATTCATTGTTTCGCTCATGAGAAAACAATAAAGAACAACATTTAACAAAGGAAAGGTCTTGGGTAAAAACTTAAAGCAAATAAAATATATGTTGGAAGATCATAGGAAGCAAGTTTGGGATATTAATGGGAACGGCAGGGATGACAAAACGTCCGGGACGCTGCAGTAATTACTGAAAGCTAAAGCCTATTTCAATGTCACACGAAGGTCAAATTAAGACCTTCACAAGTATCTCAGTAGCGTAGATTCTCACAGTTGGAATGCTTTGTCTCCCCTTGGAATTGACACGGGCATAATGCATAGCCTGTGTGCACATTTAGGCATATCATATCAGGCCCTCGGGACAAAGCACAGACACGCTGAACGCTAGCCTGCAGGCAAGCTGGACTTTCTTAATGCTGCAGGGCTCCAGCACAGCAGCTATTTTGGCAGAGTGGTCGTATCCTTTGCACAGAGAACATTAGGTCATTCCAGTTCTTTCTAACAACCCACTTTCATCACAGCAGCCCAGTGCAAAGGAGAAACCCTGATGCTCGAACTGAGAATAATTATATTTCAAGCCAAGGGAAATGATTACTTATTTTGACTGGAATCAGTGGTCCAGAAGACCTGGCTCAACTACATTACTTCACTCCAAGAAAAAAAATAATTTCGGCACGAAACCTTTGTTGCAGTGCCGAGGGGAACCAGCCAGGGAGAGGAAGTTCGTTATTCTGGGACAGGAAAAAAGTGTTGAGAGAACTGAAGGTGAAGTCGGCGCAGAGAGACGACTTTGTTTATCCACGTTACCAAATATGGTCTCCAGCAGCCAAGGCGTGTGCTCTCTCTCCCAGACCTAACTGGGAGGGCTCAACACTGCAGCCTCCTATAACTCCAGCCTTACACTGAGCGTGTTGTTTTTCACTCGCTGACTGACCGAAGGGGCGGGTGGGATCTGGCTGCGGTTTCCTCCAGACTTCAGATTCCAGGGAAGGAAAATACCCAATTTTCACTGACCAAGCAGGTTTTCCTTGACATATTTATTTTGCTCTTTAAGTCATCCCAGGCTTCAAGAGTTTTTTTTTTCCAAGTCTTCTGCATTGCACATATATATACACTTATAAAGACTTTAAATACTTTTGCACACAGATCATTTATTTTTTCAGTAGAGGTCCATTAAATGAATATATATTCTCACATGAAGCAAAATAACCTTTCCAAGTCATATTAGTTGCCTGAAATTGAAGCACTAATTTTTAGATGCATCAATCTAAATTAGAGGGAAAAAAAGTTGTTTTTAGTGTCTAACTGTTGCATTTATCACTTCTGCAAAAATATACCATTTCCATAAGTGTATGTTTCACGTGCTCCTCTCAGGTATACTTCTATGCACCATGTGAATTTCTATGTAATCCTTTCAATAACAATGGCAAGGCCTAAACTTATACAACTCATATTTGCAAAAAACTATGAAACAAATTTAACAACCATTTAGACAAGAAAGAACAATGAAAGTCACCGATTTTGTGTAAACATATTGTTTATTGCAATGTGCATTTTGTATCCATACATCATT